>JAQYXR010000836.1:0-54149 GCA_030545055.2 Neoaliturus tenellus
AATGCTTACTTTACCACTGTTCCATGGCAACATATATGGATGAATGTCCTTGAGAATTAGCCCCTTAACCACTTATCTTTAATGCTCAATTTACCACTGTTCCATGGCAACATATGTAGTTGAATGTCCTTGAGAACGAGCCCCTTAACCACTTAACCTTAATGCTCACTTTACTTATGTTCCATGGCAACATATATTGTTGAATGTCTTTGAGAACCAGCCCCTTAACCACTTAACCTTAATGCTCACCTTACCACTGTTCCAAGGCAACATACATGGTTGAATGTCCTTGAGAACGAGCCCCTTAACCACTTAACCTTAATGCTCACTTTACCACTGTTCTATGGCAACATATATGGTTGAATGTGTTTGAGAATGAGCCCCTTAACCACTTAACCTTTATGCTCACTTTAACACTGTTCCATGGCAACATATATGGTTGAATGTCCTTGAGAACGAGCACCTTAACCACTTAACCTTAATGCTCACTTTACCACTGTTCCATGGAAAAAAATATATGGTTGATTGTCCTTGACAACGAATTCCTTAACCACTTAACCTTAATGCTCAATTTACCACTTATCCATGGCAACATATATTGTTGAATGTCCTTGAACGCGCCCCTTAAGCACTTAACCTTAATGTTCACTTCACCACAGTTCCATGGCAACATATATGGTTGAATGTCCTTGATAACGAGCCCCTTAACCACTTCACCTTAATGCTCACTTTACCACAGTTCCATGGCAACATATATGGTCGAATGTCCTTGAGAATTAGCCCCTTAACCACTTAACCTTAATGCTCACTTTACTACTGTTCCATGGCAACATATATTGTTGAATGTCTTTGAGAACGAGCCCCTTAACCACTTAACCTTAATGCTCACCTTACCACTGTTCCATGGCAACATATATTGTTGAATGTCCTTGAACGCGCCTCTTAAGCACTTAACCTTAATGCTCACTTTACCACAGTTCCATGGCAACATATATGGTTGAATGTGCTTAAGAATGAGCCCCTTAACCACCTAACCTTAATGCTCATTTTACTACTATTCCATGGCAATATATATGGTTGAATGTCCTTGAGAACGATCCTCTTAACCACTTAACCTTAATGCTCACTTTATCACTGTTCCATGGCAACATATATCGATGAATGTCCTTGAGAACGAGCACCTTAACCATTTAACCTTAATGCTCACTTTACCACTGTTCCATGGCAACATATATGGTCGAATGTCCTTGAGAACGAGCACCTTAACCACTTAACCTTAATGATCATTTTACCACTGTTCCATCGCAACATATATGGCTGAATGTCCTTGAGAACGAGCCGCTTGCCCACTCAACCTTAACGCTCACTTTCCACTGTTCCATGGCAACATATATGGTCAAATGTCCTTAAGAACAAGCACCTTATCCACTTAAACTTATTGCTCACTCTACCTCTGATCCATGGCAACATATATGGTTGAATGTCCTTGAGAACGACCCTCTTAACCACTTAACCTTAATGCTCACTTTACCACTGTTCTATGGCAACATATATCAATGAATGTCCTTGAGAACGAGCACCTTAACCCCTTATCTTAAATGCTTACTTTACCACTGTTCCATGGCAACATATATTGATGAGTGTCCTTGAAAACGAGCCCCTTAACCACTAACCTTAATGCTCACTTTACCACTGTTCCATGGCAACATATATGGTTGAATGTCCTTGAGAATTAGCCCCTTAACCACTTATCCTTAATGTCCACTTTAAAACTGTTCAATGGCAACATACATGTTTAAATGTCCTTTAGAACAAGCCCCTTAACCTCTTAACCTTAATAGTCACTTTACTACTGTTCCATGGCAACATATATGGTCGAATGTCCTTGAGAACGAGCACCTTAACCACTTAACCTTAATGCTCCCTTTACCACTGTTCCATGGCAACATATATAGTCGAATGTCCTAGAGAACGAGCATCTTAACCGGTTAAACTTAATGCTCACTTTACCACTTTTCCATGGCAACGTATATGGTCAAATGTCCTTGAGAACAAGCACCTTATCCACTTAACCCTAATGCTCACTCTACCACTGTTCCATGGCAACATATATGGTTGAATTTCCTTGATAACGAGCCACTTAACCACTTAACCTTAATTCTCACTTTACCACTGTTCCATGGCAATATATATGGTTTAATGTCCTTAATTATAGAGTGAGCACCTTATCCACTTAACCCTAATGCTCACTCTACCACTGTTCCATGGCAAAATATATGGTTGAATTTCCTTGATAACGAGCCCCTTAACCACTTAACTTTAATTCTCACTTTACCACTGTTCCATGGAAACATATATGGTTTAATGTCCTTGAGAACGAGCCCCTTAACCACTTAAACTTAAAGCTCACTTTAACATTGTTCCATGGCAACATATATGGTCGAATGTCCTTGAGAACAAGCCCCTCAACCACTTAACCTTAATGTTCACTTTACCAATTTTCCATGGCCACACATATGGTTGAATGCTTTTGAGAACAAGCACCTTAATTACTTAACCTTAATGCTCACTTTACTACTGTACCATGGCAACATATATGGTTGAATGTCCTTGAGGAAGAGCCCCTTAACCACTTAACCTTAATGCTCACTTTACCATTGTTCCATGGCAACATATATTGTTGAATGTTCTTGAGAACGAGTCCCTTAACCACTTAACCTTAATGCTCACTTTACCACTGTTCCATGGCAACATATATGGTTGAATGTGCTTGAGAATGAGCCCTTTAACCACTTAACCTTAATGCTCATTTTACTAATATTCCATGGCAACATATTTGGTTGAATGTCCTTGAGAACGAACACCTTAACCACTTAACCTTAATGCTTACTTTACCAATGTTCCAAGGCAACATATATGGTTGAATGTCCTTGAAAACGCGCCCCTAAACACTTAACCTTAATGCTCAATTTAACCACTGTTCCATGGCAACATATATTGATGAATGTCCTTGAGAATTAGCCTCTTAACCAATTAACCTTAATGCTCACTTTACCACTGTTCCATGGCAACATATATGGTTGAATGTCCTTGAGAACGAGCCTCTTGACCACTCAACCTTAACGCTCACTTTAAAACTGTTCCATGGCAACATATATGGTCAAATGTCGTTGAGAACGATCCCCTTAACCACTTAACCTTAATGCTCACTTTACCACTGTTCCATGGCAACATATATAGTTGAATGTCCTTAAGAACGAGTCCCTTAACCACTTAACTTTAATGCTCACTTTACCTCTGTTCCATGGCAACATATAATGTTGAATATCCTTGAGAATTAGTCCCTTAACCACTTATCCTTAATGCTCAATTTACCACTGTTCCATGGCAACATATGTAGTTGAATGTCTTTGAGAACGAGTCCCCTAACCACTTAACCTTAATGCTCACTTTACCACTGTTCCATGGCAACATATATGGTCGAATGTCCATGAGAACGAGCCCCTCAACCACTTAACCTTAATGTTCACTTTACCACTGTTCAATAGCAACATATATGGTTGAATGTTCTTGAGAACAAGCCCCTTGACCACTCAAACTTAACGCTCACTTTACCACTGTACCATGGCAACATATATGGTCAAATGTCCTTGAGAACAAGCACCTTATCCACTTAACCTTATTGCTCACTCTACCTCTGTTCATTGGCAACATAATGGTTGAATGTCCTTAAGTACGAGCCCCTTAACCAATTAACTTTAATGCTCACTTTACCTCTGTTCCATGGCAACATATACGGTTGAATGTCCTTGAGAATTAGCCCCTTAACCACTTATCCTTAATGTTCACTTTACCACAGTTCCATGGCAACATATATGGTTGAATGTGCCTAAGAATGAGCCCCTTAACCACTTAACCTTAATGCTCATTTTACTACTATTCCATGGCAATATATATGGTTGAATGTCCTTGAGAAAGATCCTCTTAACCACTTGACCTTAATGCTCACTTTACCACTGTTCCATGGCAACATATATCAATGAATGTCCTTGAGAACGAGCACCTTAACCACCTAACCTTAATGCTCACTTTACCACTGTTCCATGGCAACATATATGGTCGAATGTCCTTGAGAACGAGCACCTTAACCACTTAACCTTAATAATCACTTTACCACTGTTCCATCGCAACATATATGGTTGAATGTCCTTGACAACGAGCCGCTTGCCCACTCAACCTTAACGCTCACTTTCCACTGTTCCATGGCAACATATATGGTCAAATGTCCTTAAGAACAAGCACCTTATCCACTTAAACTTATTGCTCACTCTACCTCTGTTCCATGGCAACATATATGGTTGAATGTCCTTGAGAACGAGCCCCTTACCACTTAACCTTAATGCTAACTTTACCACTGTTCCATGGCAACATATATGGTTGAATGTCCTTAAGAACGAGCCCCTTAACCAATTAACCTTAATGCTCACTTTACCACTGTTCCATGGCAACATATATGGTTGAATGTCTTTGAAGAAGAGTCCCCTAACCACTTAACCTTAATGCTTACTTTACCACTGTTCCATGGCAACATATATGGTTGAGTGTCCTTGAAAACGAGCCCCTTAACCGGTTAAACTTAATGCTCACTTTACCACTTTTCCATGGCAACGTATATGGTCAAATGTCCTTGAGAACAAGCACCTTATCCACTTAACCCTAATGCTCACTCTACCACTGTTCCATGGCAACATATATGGTTGAATTTCCTTGATAACGAGCCACTTAACCACTTAACCTTAATTCTCACTTTACCACTGTTCCATGGCAACATATATGGTTTAATGTCCTTAATTATAGAGTGAGCACCTTATCCACTCAACCCTAATGCTTACTCTACCACTGTTCCATGGCAACATATATGGTTGAATTTCCTTAATAACGAGACCCTTAACCTCTTAACCTTAATTCTCACTTTACCACTGTTCCATGGCAACATATATGGTTTAATGTCCTTGAGAACGAGCCCCTTAACCACTTAACCTTTAAGCTCACTTTACCACTGTTCCATGGCAACATATATGGTCGAATGTCCTTGAGAACGAGCCCCTCAACCACTTAACCTTAATGTTCACTTTACCAATTTTCCATGGCCACACATATGGTTGAATGCTTTTGAGAACAAGCCCCTTAATTACTTAACCTTAATGCTCACTTTACTACTGTTCCATGGCATCATATATGGTTGAATGTCCTTGAGGACGAGCCCCTTAACCACTTAAGCTTAATGCTCACTTTACCACTGTTCCATGGCAACATATATTGTTGAATGTTCTTGAGAACGAGTCCCTTAACCACTTATCCTTAATGCTCACTTTACCACTGTTCCATGGCAACATATATGGTTGAATGTGCTTGAGAATGAGCCCCTTAACCATTTAACCTTAATGCTCATTTTACTACTATTCCATGGCAACATATATGGTTGAATGTCCTTGAGAACGAACAGCTTAACCACTTAACCTTAATGCTCAATTTACCACTGTTCCATGGCAACATATATTGATGAATGTCCTTGAGAATGAGCCCCTTAACCAATTAACCTTAATGCTCACTTTACCACTGTTCCATGGCAACATATATGGTTGAATGTCCTTGAGAACGAGCCTCTTGACCACTCAAACTTAACGCTCACTTTACCACTGTTCCATGGCAACATATATGGTCAAATGTCCTTGAGAACGAGCCCCTTAACGACTTAACCTTAATGCTCACTTTACCACTGTTCCATGGCAACATATATAGTTGAATGTCCTTGAGAACGAGCCCCTTAACCACTTAACCTTAATGCTCACTTTACCACTGTTCCATGGCAACATATATAGTTGAATGTCCTTGAGAACGAGTCCCCTAACCACTTAACCTTAATGCTCACTTTACCACTAATCCATGGCAACATATATGGATGAATGTCCTTGAGAATTAGCCCCTTAACCACTTATCCTTAATGCTCAATTTACCACTGTTCCATGGCAACATATGTAGTTGAATGTCTTTGAGAACGAGTCCCCTAACCACTTTACCTTAATGCTCACTTTACCACTGTTCCATGGCAACATATATGGTCGAATGTCCATGACAGCGAGCCCCTCAACCACTTAACCTTAATGTTCACTTTACCACTGTTCAATAGCAACATATATGGTTGAATGTCCTTGAGAACGAGCCCCTTAACCACTTAACCTTAATGCTCACTTTACGACTGTTCCATGGCAACATATATGGTTGAATGTCCTTGAGAACGAGCCCCTTGACCACTCAAACTTAACGCTCACTTTATGACTGTACCATGGCAACATATATGGTCAAATGTCCTTGAGTACAAGCACCTTATCCACTTAACCTTATTGCTCACTCTACCTCTGTTCATTGGCAACATAATAGTTGAATGTCCTTAAGAACGAGCCCCTTAACCAATTAACTTTAATGCTCACTTTACCTCTGTTCCATGGCAACATATACGGTTGAATGTCCTTGAGAATTAGCCCCTTAACCACTTATCCTTTATGTTCACTTTACCACTGTTCAATGGCAACATATATGGTTGAATGTCCTTGAGAACAAGCCCCTTAACCACTTAACCTTAATAGTCATTTTACTACTGTTTCATGGCAACATATATGGTCGAATGTCCTTGAGAACGAGCAACTTAACCACTTAACCTTAATGCTCACTTTACCACTGTTCCATGGCAACATATATGGTTGAATGACCCTGAAAACGAGCCCCTTGACCACTTAACCTTAATGCTCACTTTACCACTGTTTCATGGCAACATATATGGTTGAATGTCCTTGAGAACGAGCACCATAACCACTTAACCTTAATGCTCACTTTACCACTGTTCCATGGCAACATATATAGCTGAATGTCCTTGAGAACGAGCCCCTTAACTACTTAACCTTAATGCTCACTTTACCACTGTTCCATGGCAATATATATGTTTGAATGTCCTTGAGAACGAATTTCTTAACTTCTTAACCTTAATGCTCACTTTACCACTTTTCAATGGCAGCATATATGGTTGAATGTCCTTGAGAACGAGCCCCTTAACCACTTAACCTTAATGCTCACTTTACTGCTGTTCCATGGCAACATATATGGTTGAATGTCCTTGAGAACGAGCACCTTAACCACTTAACCTTAATGCTCACTTTACCACTGTTCCATGGAAAAAAATATATGGTTGATTGTCCTTGACAACGAATTCCTTAACCACTTAACCTTAATGCTCAATTTACCACTTATCCATGGCAACATATATTGTTGAATGTCCTTGAACGCGCCCCTTAAGCACTTAACCTTAATGCTCACTTTACCACAGTTCCATGGCAACATATATGGTTGAATGTGCTTAAGAATGAGCCCCTTAACCACTTAACCTTAATGCTCATTTTACTACTATTCCAAGGCAATATATATGGTTGAATGTAATTGAGAACGATCCTCTTAACCACTTAACCTTAATGCTCATTTACCACTGTTCCATGGCAACATATATCAATGAATGTCCTTGAGAACGAGCACCTTAATCACTTAACCTTAATGCTCACTTTACCACTGTTCCATGGCAACATATATGGTCGAATGTCCTTGAGAACGAGCACCTTAACCACTTAACCTTAATGATCACTTTACCACTGTTCCATCGCAACATATATGGTTGAATGTCCTTAAGAACGAGCCCCTTAACCAATTAACCTTAATGCTCACTTTACCACTGTTCCATGGCAACATATATGGTTGAATGTCTTTGAAGAAGAGTCCCCTAACCACTTAACCTTAATGCTTACTTTACCACTGTTCCATGGCAACATATATGGTTGAGTGTCCTTGAAAACGAGCCCCTTAACCGGTTAAACTTAATGCTCACTTTACCACTTTTCCATGGCAACGTATATGGTCAAATGTCCTTGAGAACAAGCACCTTATCCACTTAACCCTAATGCTCACTCTACCACTGTTCCATGGCAACATATATGGTTGAATTTCCTTGATAACGAGCCACTTAACCACTTAACCTTAATTCTCACTTTACCACTGTTCCATGGCAACATATATGGTTTAATGTCCTTAATTATAGAGTGAGCACCTTATCCACTCAACCCTAATGCTTACTCTACCACTGTTCCATGGCAACATATATGGTTGAATTTCCTTAATAACGAGACCCTTAACCTCTTAACCTTAATTCTCACTTTACCACTGTTCCATGGCAACATATATGGTTTAATGTCCTTGAGAACGAGCCCCTTAACCACTTAACCTTTAAGCTCACTTTACCACTGTTCCATGGCAACATATATGGTCGAATGTCCTTGAGAACGAGCCCCTCAACCACTTAACCTTAATGTTCACTTTACCAATTTTCCATGGCCACACATATGGTTGAATGCTTTTGAGAACAAGCCCCTTAATTACTTAACCTTAATGCTCACTTTACTACTGTTCCATGGCATCATATATGGTTGAATGTCCTTGAGGACGAGCCCCTTAACCACTTAAGCTTAATGCTCACTTTACCACTGTTCCATGGCAACATATATTGTTGAATGTTCTTGAGAACGAGTCCCTTAACCACTTATCCTTAATGCTCACTTTACCACTGTTCCATGGCAACATATATGGTTGAATGTGCTTGAGAATGAGCCCCTTAACCATTTAACCTTAATGCTCATTTTACTACTATTCCATGGCAACATATATGGTTGAATGTCCTTGAGAACGAACAGCTTAACCACTTAACCTTAATGCTCAATTTACCACTGTTCCATGGCAACATATATTGATGAATGTCCTTGAGAATGAGCCCCTTAACCAATTAACCTTAATGCTCACTTTACCACTGTTCCATGGCAACATATATGGTTGAATGTCCTTGAGAACGAGCCTCTTGACCACTCAAACTTAACGCTCACTTTACCACTGTTCCATGGCAACATATATGGTCAAATGTCCTTGAGAACGAGCCCCTTAACGACTTAACCTTAATGCTCACTTTACCACTGTTCCATGGCAACATATATAGTTGAATGTCCTTGAGAACGAGCCCCTTAACCACTTAACCTTAATGCTCACTTTACCACTGTTCCATGGCAACATATATAGTTGAATGTCCTTGAGAACGAGTCCCCTAACCACTTAACCTTAATGCTCACTTTACCACTAATCCATGGCAACATATATGGATGAATGTCCTTGAGAATTAGCCCCTTAACCACTTATCCTTAATGCTCAATTTACCACTGTTCCATGGCAACATATGTAGTTGAATGTCTTTGAGAACGAGTCCCCTAACCACTTTACCTTAATGCTCACTTTACCACTGTTCCATGGCAACATATATGGTCGAATGTCCATGACAGCGAGCCCCTCAACCACTTAACCTTAATGTTCACTTTACCACTGTTCAATAGCAACATATATGGTTGAATGTCCTTGAGAACGAGCCCCTTAACCACTTAACCTTAATGCTCACTTTACGACTGTTCCATGGCAACATATATGGTTGAATGTCCTTGAGAACGAGCCCCTTGACCACTCAAACTTAACGCTCACTTTATGACTGTACCATGGCAACATATATGGTCAAATGTCCTTGAGTACAAGCACCTTATCCACTTAACCTTATTGCTCACTCTACCTCTGTTCATTGGCAACATAATAGTTGAATGTCCTTAAGAACGAGCCCCTTAACCAATTAACTTTAATGCTCACTTTACCTCTGTTCCATGGCAACATATACGGTTGAATGTCCTTGAGAATTAGCCCCTTAACCACTTATCCTTTATGTTCACTTTACCACTGTTCAATGGCAACATATATGGTTGAATGTCCTTGAGAACAAGCCCCTTAACCACTTAACCTTAATAGTCATTTTACTACTGTTTCATGGCAACATATATGGTCGAATGTCCTTGAGAACGAGCAACTTAACCACTTAACCTTAATGCTCACTTTACCACTGTTCCATGGCAACATATATGGTTGAATGACCCTGAAAACGAGCCCCTTGACCACTTAACCTTAATGCTCACTTTACCACTGTTTCATGGCAACATATATGGTTGAATGTCCTTGAGAACGAGCACCATAACCACTTAACCTTAATGCTCACTTTACCACTGTTCCATGGCAACATATATAGCTGAATGTCCTTGAGAACGAGCCCCTTAACTACTTAACCTTAATGCTCACTTTACCACTGTTCCATGGCAATATATATGTTTGAATGTCCTTGAGAACGAATTTCTTAACTTCTTAACCTTAATGCTCACTTTACCACTTTTCAATGGCAGCATATATGGTTGAATGTCCTTGAGAACGAGCCCCTTAACCACTTAACCTTAATGCTCACTTTACTGCTGTTCCATGGCAACATATATGGTTGAATGTCCTTGAGAACGAGCACCTTAACCACTTAACCTTAATGCTCACTTTACCACTGTTCCATGGAAAAAAATATATGGTTGATTGTCCTTGACAACGAATTCCTTAACCACTTAACCTTAATGCTCAATTTACCACTTATCCATGGCAACATATATTGTTGAATGTCCTTGAACGCGCCCCTTAAGCACTTAACCTTAATGCTCACTTTACCACAGTTCCATGGCAACATATATGGTTGAATGTGCTTAAGAATGAGCCCCTTAACCACTTAACCTTAATGCTCATTTTACTACTATTCCAAGGCAATATATATGGTTGAATGTAATTGAGAACGATCCTCTTAACCACTTAACCTTAATGCTCATTTACCACTGTTCCATGGCAACATATATCAATGAATGTCCTTGAGAACGAGCACCTTAATCACTTAACCTTAATGCTCACTTTACCACTGTTCCATGGCAACATATATGGTCGAATGTCCTTGAGAACGAGCACCTTAACCACTTAACCTTAATGATCACTTTACCACTGTTCCATCGCAACATATATGGTTGAATGTCCTTAAGAACGAGCCCCTTAACCAATTAACCTTAATGCTCACTTTACCACTGTTCCATGGCAACATATATGGTTGAATGTCTTTGAGAAAGAGTCCCCTAACCACTTAACCTTAATGCTTACTTTACCACTGTTCCATGGCAACATATATGGTTGAGTGTCCTTGAAAACGAGCCCCTTAACCACTAACCTTAATGCTCACTTTACCACTGTTCCATGGCAACATATATGGTTGAATGTACTTAAGAATTAGCCCCTTAACCACTTATCCTTAATGTTCACTTTAAATCTGTTCAATGGCAACATACATGTTTGAATGTCCTTTAGAACAAGCCCCTTAACCTCTTAACCTTAATAGTCACTTTACTACTGTTCCATGGCAACATATATGGTCGAATATCCTTGAGAACGAGCACCTTAACCTTTTAACCTTAATGCTCCTTTTACCACTGTTCCATGGCAACATATATAGTCGAATGTCCTAGAGAACGAGCATCTTAACCGGTTAAACTTAATGCTCACTTTACTACTTTTCCATGGCAACGTATATGGTCGAATGTCCATGAGAACGAGCCCCTCAACCACTTAACCTTAATGTTCACTTTACCACTGTTCAATAGCAACATATATGGTTGAATGTCCTTGAGAACGAGCCCCTTGACCACTCAAACTTAACGCTCACTTTACCACTGTACCATGGCAACATATATGGTCAAATGTCTTTGAGAACAAACACCTTATCCACTTAACCTTATTGCTCACTCTACCTCTGTTCATTGGCAACATAATAGTTGAATGTCCTTAAGAACGAGCCCCTTAACCAATTAACTTTAAAGCTCACTTTACCTCTGTTCCATGGCAACATATACGGTTGAATGTCCTTGAGAATTAGCCGCTTAACCACTTATCCTTAATGTTCACTTTACCACTGTTCCATGGCAACATATATGGTTGAATGTCCTTGAGAACAAGCCCCTTAACCTCTTAACCTTAATGTTCACTTTACCACTGTTCCATGGCAACATATATGGTTGAATGTCTTTGAGAAAGAGTCCCCTAACCACTTATTCTTAATGCTTACTTTACCACTGTTCCATGTCAACATATATGGTTTAGTGTCCTTGAAAACGAGCCCCTTAACCACTAACCTTAATGCTCACTTTACCACTGTTCCAAGGCAACATATATGGTTGAATGTCCTTGAGAATTAGCCCCTTAACCACTTATCCTTAATGTTCACTTTAAAACTGTTCAATGGCAACATACATGTTTGAATGTCCTTTAGAACAAGCCCCTTAACCTCTTAACATTAATAGTCACTTTACTACTGTTCCATGGCAACATATATGGTCGAATGTCCTTGAGAACGAGCACCTTAACCTTTTAACCTTAGTGCTCCCTTTACCACTGTTCCATGGCAACATATATAGTCGAATGTCCTAGAGAACAAGCATCTTAACCGGTTAAACTTAATGCTCACTTTACCACTTTTCCATGGCAACGTATATGGTCAAATGTCCTTGAGAACAAGCACCTTATTTACTTAACCCTAATGCTCACTCTACCACTGTTCCATGGCAACATATATGGTTGAATTTCCTTGATAACGAGCCCCTTGACCACTTAACCTTAATTCTCACTTTACCACTGTTCCATGGCAACATATATGGTTTAATGTCCTTAATTATAGAGTGAGCACTTTATCCACTTAACCCTAATGCTCACTCTACCATTGTTCCATGGCAACATATATGGTTGAATTTCCTTGATAACGAGCCCCTTAACCACTTAACCTTAATTCTCATCTTGCCACTGTTCCATGGCAACATATATGGTCGAATGTCCTTGAGAACGAGCCCCTCAACCACTTAACCTTAATGTTCACTTTACCAATTTTCCATGGCCACATATATGGTTGAATGCTCTTGAGAACGAGTCCCTTAACCACTTAACCTTAATGCTTACTTTACCACTGTTCCATGGCAACATATATGGTTGAATGTTCTTGAGAATGAGCCCCTTAACCACTAAACCTTAATGCTCATTTTACTACTATTCCATGGCAACATATATGGTTGATTGTCCTTGAGAACGAGCACCTTAACCACTTATCCTTAATGCTTACTTTACCAATGTTCCATGGCAACATATATGGTTGAATGTCCTTGAGAACGAGCCTCTTGACCACTCAACCTTAACGCTCACTTTACAACTGTTCCATGGCAACATATATGGTCAAATGTCGTTGAGAACGAGCCCCTTAACCACTTAACCTTAATGCTCACTTTACCACTGTTCCATGGCAACATATATAGTTGAATGTCCTGAGAACGAGTCCCCTAACCACTTAACCTTAATGCTCACTTTACCACTGTTCCATGGCAACATATATGGATGAATGTCCTTGAGAATTAGCCCCTTAACCACTTATCCTTAATGCTCAATTTACCACTGTTCCATGGCAACATATGTAGTTGAATGTCTTTGAGAACGAGTCCCCTAACCACTTAACCTTAATGCTCCCTTTACCACTGTTCCATGGCAACATATATAGTCGAATGTCCTAGAGAACAAGCATCTTAACCGGTTAAACTTAATGCTCAATTTACCACTTTTCCATGGCAACGTATATGGTCAAATGTGCTTGAGAACAAGCACCTTATTTACTTAACCCTAATGCTCACTCTACCACTGTTCCATGGCAACATATATGGTTGAATTTCCTTGATAACGAGCCCCTTGACCACTTAACCTTAATTCTCACTTTACCACTGTTCCATGGCAACATATATGGTTTAATGTCCTTAATTATAGAGTGAGCACTTTATCCACTTAACCCTAATGCTCACTCTACCATTGTTCCATGGCAACATATATGGTTGAATTTCCTTGATAACGAGCCCCTTAACCACTTAACCTTAATTCTCATCTTGCCACTGTTCCATGGCAACATATATGGTTTAATGTCCTTGAGAACGAGCCCCTTAACCACTTAACCTTAAAGCTCACTTTATTTTGTTCCATGGCAACATATATGGTCGAATGTCCTTGAGAACGAGCCCCTCAACCACTTAACCTTAATGTTCACTTTACCAATTTTCCATGGCCACATATATGGTTGAATGCTCTTGAGAACGAGTCCCTTAACCACTTAACCTTAATGCTTACTTTACCACTGTTCCATGGCAACATATATGGTTGAATGTTCTTGAGAATGAGCCCCTTAACCACTAAACCTTAATGCTCATTTTACTACTATTCCATGGCAACATATATGGTTGATTGTCCTTGAGAACGAGCACCTTAACCACTTATCTTTAATGCTTACTTTACCAATGTTCCATGGCAACATATATGGTTGAATGTCCTTGAGAACGAGCCTCTTGACCACTCAACCTTAACGCTCACTTTACAACTGTTCCATGGCAACATATATGGTCAAATGTCGTTGAGAACGAGCCCCTTAACCACTTAACCTTAATGCTCACTTTACCACTGTTCCATGGCAACATATATAGTTGAATGTCCTGAGAACGAGTCCCCTAACCACTTAACCTTAATGCTCACTTTACCACTGTTCCATGGCAACATATATGGATGAATGTCCTTGAGAATTAGCCCCTTAACCACTTATCCTTAATGCTCAATTTACCACTGTTCAATGGCAACATATGTAGTTGAATGTCTTTGAGAACGAGTCCCCTAACCACTTAACCTTAATGCTCACTTAACCACTGTTCCATGGCAACATATATGGTCGAATGTCCATGAGAACGAGCCCCTCAACCACTTAACCTTAATGTTCACTTTACCACTGTTCAATAGCAACATATATGGTTGAATGTCCTTGAGAACGAGCCCCTTGACCACTCAAACTTAACGCTCACTTTACCACTGTACCATGGCAACATATATGGTCAAATGTCTTTGAGAACAAACACCTTATCCACTTAACCTTATTGCTCACTCTACCTCTGTTCATTGGCAACATAATGGTTGAATGTCCTTAAGAACGAGCCCCTTAACCAATTAACTTTAATGCTCACTTTACCTCTGTTCCATGGCAACATATACGGTTGAATGTCCTTGAGAATTAGCCGCTTAACCACTTATCCTTAATGTTCACTTTACCACTGTTCCATGGCAACATATATGGTTGAATGTCCTTGAGAACAAGCCCCTTAACCTCTTAACCTTAATGTTCACTTTACCACTGTTCCATGGCAACATATATGGTTGAATGTCTTTGAGAAAGAGTCCCCTAACCACTTATTCTTAATGCTTACTTTACCACTGTTCCATGTCAACATATATGGTTTAGTGTCCTTGAAAACGAGCCCCTTAACCACTAACCTTAATGCTCACTTTACCACTGTTCCAAGGCAACATATATGGTTGAATGTCCTTGAGAATTAGCCCCTTAACCACTTATCCTTAATGTTCACTTTAAAACTGTTCAATGGCAACATACATGTTTGAATGTCCTTTAGAACAAGCCCCTTAACCTCTTAACATTAATAGTCACTTTACTACTGTTCCATGGCAACATATATGGTCGAATGTCCTTGAGAACGAGCACCTTAACCTTTTAACCTTAGTGCTCCCTTTACCACTGTTCCATGGCAACATATATAGTCGAATGTCCTAGAGAACAAGCATCTTAACCGGTTAAACTTAATGCTCACTTTACCACTTTTCCATGGCAACGTATATGGTCAAATGTCCTTGAGAACAAGCACCTTATTTACTTAACCCTAATGCTCACTCTACCACTGTTCCATGGCAACATATATGGTTAAATTTCCTTGATAACGAGCCCCTTGACCACTTAACCTTAATTCTCACTTTACCACTGTTCCATGGCAACATATATGGTTTAATGTCCTTAATTATAGAGTGAGCACTTTATCCACTTAACCCTAATGCTCACTCTACCATTGTTCCATGGCAACATATATGGTTGAATTTCCTTGATAACGAGCCCCTTAACCACTTAACCTTAATTCTCATCTTGCCACTGTTCCATGGCAACATATATGGTTTAATGTCCTTGAGAACGAGCCCCTTAACCACTTAACCTTAAAGCTCACTTTATTTTGTTCCATGGCAACATATATGGTCGAATGTCCTTGAAAACGAGCCCCTCAACCACTTAACCTTAATGTTCACTTTACCAATTTTCCATGGCCACATATATGGTTGAATGCTCTTGAGAACGAGTCCCTTAACCACTTAACCTTAATGCTTACTTTACCACTGTTCCATGGCAACATATATGGTTGAATGTTCTTGAGAATGAGCCCCTTAACCACTAAACCTTAATGCTCATTTTACTACTATTCCATGGCAACATATATAGTTGATTGTCCTTGAGAACGAGCACGTTAACCACTTATCCTTAATGCTTACTTTACCAATGTTCCATGGCAACATATATGGTTGAATGTCCTTGAGAACGAGCCTCTTGACCACTCAACCTTAACGCTCACTTTACAACTGTTCCATGGCAACATATATGGTCAAATGTCGTTGAGAACGAGCCCCTTAACCACTTAAACTTAATGCTCACTTTACCACTGTTCCATGGCAACATATATAGTCGAATGTCCATGAGAACAAGCCCCTCAACGACTTAACCTTAATGTTCACTTTACCACTGTTCTATAGCAACATATATGGTTGAATGTCCTTGAGAACGAGCCCCTTGACCACTCAAACTTAACGCTCACTTTACCACTGTACCATGGCAACATATATGGTCAAATGTCCTTGAGAACAAGCACCTTATCCACTTAACCTTATTGCTCACTCTACCTCTGTTCATTGGCAACATAATAGTTGAATGTCCTTAAGAACGAGCCCCTTAACCAATTAACTTTAATGCCCACTTTACCTCTGTTCCATGGCAACATATACGGTTGAATGGCCTTGAGAATTAGCCCCTTAACCACTTATCCTTAATGTTCACTTTACCACTGTTCCATGGCAACATATATGGTTGAATATCCTTGAGAACAAGCCCCTTAACCACTTAACCTTAATAGTCACTTTACTACTGTTCCATGGCAACATATATGGTCGAATGTCCTTGAGAACGAGCAACTTAACCACTTAACCTTAATGCTCACTTTACCACTGTTCCATGGCAACATATATGGTTGAATGACCCTGAAAACGAGCCCCTTGACCACTTAACCTTAATGCTTACTTTACCACTGTTCCATGGCAACATATATGGTTGAATGTCCTTGAGAACGAGCACCGTAGACACTTAACCTTAACGCTCACTTTACCACTGTTCCATGGCAACATATATAGCTGAATGCCCTTGAGAACGAGCCCCTTAACCACTTAACCTTAATGCTCACTTTACCACTGTTCCATGGCAATATATATGTTTGAATGTCCTTGAGAACGAATTTCTTAACTTCTTAACCTTAATGCTCACTTTACTACTGTTCCATGGCAACATATATTGTTGAATGTCTTTGAGAACGAGCCCCTTAACCACTTAACCTTAATGCTCATTAACCTTACCACTGTTCCATGGCAACATATATGGTTGAATGTCCTTGAGAACGAGCCCTTTAACCACTTAACCTTAATGCTCACTTTACCACTGTTCCATGGCAACATATATGGTTGAATATGCTTGAGAATGAGCCCCTTAACCACTTAACCTTTATGCTCACTTTAACACTGTTCCATGGCAACATATATGGTTGAATGTCCTTGATAACGAGCACCTTAACCACTTAACCTTAATGCTCACTTTACCACTGTTCCATGGAAAAAAATATATGGTTGATTGTCCTTGACAATGAATTCCTTAACCACTTAACCTTAATGCTCAATTTACCACTTATCCATGGCAACATATATTGTTGAATGTCCTTGAACGCGCCCCTTAAGCACTTAACCTTAATGCTCACTTTACTACAGTTCCATGGCAACATATATGGTTGAATGTGCTTAAGAATGAGCCCCTTAACCACTTAACCTTAATGCTCATTTTACTACTATTCCATGGCAATATATATGGTTGAATGTCCTTGAGAACGAGCCGCTTGCCCACTCAACCTTAACGCTCACTTTCCACTGTTCCATGGCAACATATATGGTCAAATGTCCTTAAGAACAAGCACCTTATCCACTTAACCTTAATGCTCTCTCTACCACTGTTCCATGGCAACATATATGGTTGAATTTCCTTGAAAACGAGCCCCTTAACCAATTAACCTTAATTCTCACTTTACCACTGTTCCATGGCAACATATATGGTTGAATGTCCTTGAGAACGAGCCTCTTAACCACTTAACCTTAATGTTCACTTTACCACTATTCCATGGAAACATATATTGTTGAATGTCCTTGAGAACGAGTCCCCTAACCACTTAACCTTAATGCTCACTTTACCACTGTTCCATGGCAACATATATGGTCGAATGTCCTTAAGAACGAGCCCCTTAAACACTTAACCTTAATGTTCACTTTACCAATGTTCCATGGCAACATATATTGTTGAATGTCCTTGAGAACGAGTCCCCTAACCACTTAACCTTAATGCTCACTTTACCACTGTTCCATGGCAACATATATGGTTGAATGTCCTTGAGAATGAGCCCCTTAACCACTAAACCTTAATGCTCATTTTACTACTATTCCATGGCAACATATATGGTTGATTGTCCTTGAGAACGAGCACCTTAACCACTTATCCTTAATGCTTACTTTACCAATGTTCCATGGCAACATATATGGTTGAATGTCCTTGAGAACGAGCCTCTTGACCACTCAACCTTAACGCTCACTTTACAACTGTTCCATGGCAACATATATGGTCAAATGTCGTTGAGAACGAGCCCCTTAACCACTTAACCTTAATGCTCACTTTACCACTGTTCCATGGCAACATATATAGTTGAATGTCCTGAGAACGAGTCCCCTAACCACTTAACCTTAATGCTCACTTTACCACTGTTCCATGGCAACATATATGGATGAATGTCCTTGAGAATTAGCCCCTTAACCACTTATCCTTAATGCTCAATTTACCACTGTTCCATGGCAACATATGTAGTTGAATGTCTTTGAGAACGAGTCCCCTAACCACTTAACCTTAATGCTCACTTTACCACTGTTCCATGGCAACATATATGGTCGAATGTCCATGAGAACAAGCCCCTCAACCACTTAACCTTAATGTTCACTTTACCACTGTTCAATAGCAACATATATGGTTGAATGTCCTTGAGAACGAGCCCCTTGACCACTCAAACTTAACGCTCACTTTACCACTGTACCATGGCAACATATATGGTCAAATGTCCTTGAGAACAAGCACCTTATCCACTTAAGCTTATTGCTCACTCTACCTCTGTTCATTGGCAACATAATAGTTGAATGTCCTTAGGAACGAGCCCCTTAACCAATTAACTTTAATGCCCACTTTACCTCTGTTCCATGGCAACATATACGGTTGAATGTCCTTGAGAATTAGCCCCTTAACCACTTATCCTTAATGTTCACTTTACCACTGTTCCATGGCAACATATATGGTTGAATGTCCTTGAGAACAAGCCCCTTAACCACTTAACCTTAGTAGTCACTTTACTACTGTTCCATGGCAACATATATGGTCGAATGTCCTTGAGAACGAGCAACTTAACCACTTAACCTTAATGCTCACTTTACCACTGTTCCATGGCAACATATATGGTTGAATGACCCTGAAAACGAGCCCCTTGACCACTTAACCTTAATGCTCACTTTACCACTGTTCCATGGCAACATATATGGTTGAATGTCCTTGAGAACGAGCACCGTAGACACTTAACCTTAACGCTCACTTTACCACTGTTCCATGGCAACATATATAGCTGAATGCCCTTGAGAACGAGCCCCTTAACCACTTAACCTTAATGCTCACTTTACCACTGTTCCATGGCAATATATATGTTTGAATGTCCTTGAGAACGAATTTCTTAACTTCTTAACCTTAATGCTCACTTTACTACTGTTCCATGGCAACATATATTGTTGAATGTCTTTGAGAACGAGCCCCTTAACCACTTAACCTTAATGCTCACTTTACCACTGTTCCATGGCAACATATATGGTTGAATGTCCTTGAGAACGTGCCCTTTAACCACTTAACCTTAGTGCTCACTTTACCACTGTTCTATGGCAACATATATGGTTGAATATGCTTGAGAATGAGCCCCTTAACCACTTAACCTTTATGCTCACTTTAACACTGTTCAATGGCAACATATATGGTTGAATGTCCTTGATAACGAGCACCTTAACCACTTAACCTTAATGCTCACTTTACCACTGTTCCATGGAAAAAAATATATGGTTGATTGTCCTTGACAATGAATTCCTTAACCACTTAACCTTAATGCTCAATTTACCACTTATCCATGGCAACATATATTGTTGAATGTCCTTGAACGCGCCCCTTAAGCACTTAACCTTAATGCTCACTTTACTAAAGTTCCATGGCAACATATATGGTTGAATGTGCTTAAGAATGAGCCCCTTAACCACTTAACCTTAATGCTCATTTTACTACTATTCCATGGCAATATATATGGTTGAATGTCCTTGAGAACGATCCTCTTAACCACTTAACCTTAATGCTCACTTTACCACTGTTCCATGGCAACATATATGGTCGAATGTCCTTGAGAACGAGCACCTTAACCATTTAACCTTAATGATCACTTAACCACTGTTCCATCGCAACATATATGGTTGAATGTCCTTGAGAACGAGCCGCTTGCCCACTCAACCTTAACGCTCACTTTCCACTGTTCCATGGCAACATATATGGTCAAATGTCCTTAAGAACAAGCACCTTATCCACTTAACCTTAATGCTCTCTCTACCACTGTTCCATGGACAATATATGGTTGAATTTCCTTGAAAACGAGCCCCTTAACCAATTAACCTTAATTCTCAATTTACCACTGTTCCATGGCAACATATATGGTTGAATGTCCTTGAGAACGAGCCTCTTAACCACTTAACCTTAATGTTCACTTTACCACTATTCCATGGAAACATATATTGTTGAATGTCCTTGAGAACGAGTCCCCTAACCACTTAACCTTAATGCTCACTTTACCACTGTTCCATGGCAACATATATGGTCGAATGTCCTTGAGAACGAGCCCCTTAAACACTTAACCTTAATGTTCACTTTACCAATGTTCCATGGCAACATATATTGTTGAATGTCCTTGAGAACGAGTCCCCTAACCACTTAACCTTAATGCTCACTTTACCACTGTTCCATGGCAACATATATGGTTGAATGTCCTTGAGAATTAGCCCCTTAACCACTTATCCTTAATGCTCACTTTACCACTTTTCCATGGCAACATATATGGTTGAATGTCCTTGAGAACGAGCCCCTTAACCACTTAAACTTAATGCTCACTTTACTACTGTTCCATGGCAACATATATTGTTGAATGTCTTTGAGAACGAGCCCCTTAACCACTTAACCTTAATGCTCACCTTATCACTGTTCCATGGCAACATATATGGTTGAATGTCCTTGAGAACGAGCCCCTTACCAATTAACCTTAATGCTCACTTTACCACTGTTCTATGGCAACATATATTGTTGAATGTCCTTGAACGCGCCTCTTAAGCACTTAACCTTAATGCTCACTTTACCACTGTTCCATGGCAACATATATGGTTGAATGTCCTTGAGAACGAGCACCTTAACCACTTAACCTTAATGCTCACTTTACCACTGTTCCATGGCAACATATATAGCTGAATGTCCTTGAGAACGAGCCCCTTAACCACTTAACCTTAATGCTCACTTTACCACTGTTCCATGGCAATATATATGTTTGAATGTCCTTGAGAATGAATTTCTTAACTACTTAACCTTAATGCTCACTTTACCACTTTTCCATGGAAACATATATGGTTGAATGTCCTTGAGAACGAGCCCCTTAACCACTTAACCTTAATGCTCACTTTACTACTGTTCCATGGCAACATATATTGTTGAATGTCTTTGAGAACGAGCCCCTTAACCACTTAACCTTAATGCTCACCTTACCACTGTTCCATGGCAACATATATGGTTGAATGTCCTTGAGAACGAGCCCTTTAACCACTTAACCTTAATGCTCACTTTACCACTGTTCTATGGCAACATATATGGTTGAATATGCTTGAGAATGAGCCCCTTAACCACTTAACCTTTATGCTCACTTTAACACTGTTCCATGGCAACATATATGGTTGAATGTCCTTGAGAACGAGCACCTTAACCACTTAACCTTAATGCTCACTTTACCACTGTTCCATGGAAAAAAATATATGGTTGATTGTCCTTGACAATGAATTCCTTAACCACTTAACATTAAGGCTCAATTTACTACAGTTCCATGGCAACATATATGGTTGAATGTGCTTAAGAATGAGCCCCTTAACCACTTAACCTTAATGCTCATTTTACTACCATTCCATGGCAATATATATGGTTGAATGTCCTTGAGAATGATCCTCTTAACCACTTAACCTTAATGCTCACTTTACCACTGTTCCATGGCAACATATATCAATGAATGTCCTTGAGTACGAGCACCTTAACCACTTAACCTTAATGATCACTTAACCACTGTTCCATCGCAACATATATGGTTGAATGTCCTTGAGAACGAGCCGCTTGCCCACTCAACCTTAACGCTCACTTTCCACTGTTCCATGGCAACATATATGGTCAAATGTCTTTAAGAACAAGCACC
This sequence comes from Neoaliturus tenellus, assembly GCA_030545055.2. NCBI lineage: Eukaryota > Metazoa > Arthropoda > Insecta > Hemiptera > Cicadellidae > Neoaliturus > Neoaliturus tenellus. The sequence continues at coordinate 22,791 of JAQYXR010000836.1, forward strand.
TTATCCACTTAACCTTAATGCTCTCTCTACCACTGTTCCATGGCAACATATATGGTTGAATTTCCTTGAAAACGAGCCCCTTAACCAATTAACCTTAATTCTCACTTTACCACTGTTCCATGGCAACATATATGGTTAAATGTCCTTGAGAACGAGCCCCTTAACCACTTAACCTTAATGTTCACTTTACCACTATTCCATGGAAACATATATTTTTGAATGTCCTTGAGAACGAGTCCCCTAACCACTTAACCTTAATGCTCACTTTACGATTGTTCCATGGCAACATATATGGTCGAATGTCCTTGAGAACGAGCCCCTTAAACACTTAACCTTAATGTTCACTTTACCAATGTTCCATGGCAACATATATGGTTGAATGTCGTTGAGAACAAGCCCCTTAACCACTTAACCTTAATGCTCACTTTACCACTGTTCCATGGCAACATATATGGTTGAATGTCCTTGAGATTTAGCCCCTTAACCACTTATCCTTAATGCTCACTTTACCACTTTTCCATGGCAACATATATGGTTGAATGTCCTTGAGAACGAGCCCCTTAACCACTTAACCTTAATGCTCACTTTACTACTGTTCCATGGCAACATATATTGTTGAATGTCGTTGAAAACGAGCCCCTTAACCACTTAACCTTAATGCTCACCTTACTACTGTTCCATGGCAACATATATGGTTGAATGTCCTTGAGAACGAGCCCCTAACCACTTAACCTTAATGCTCACTTTACCACTGTTCTATGGCAACATATATTGTTGAATGTCCTTGAACGCGCCTCTTAAGCACTTAACCTTAATGCTCACTTTACCACAGTTCCATGGCAACATATATGGTTGAATGTGCTTAAGAATGAGCTCCTTAACTACTTAACCTTAATGCTCATTTTACTACTATTCCATGGCAATATATATGGTTGAATGTCCTTGAGAACGATCCTCTTAACCACTTAACCTTAATGCTCACTTTACCACTGTTCCATGGCAACATATATCAATGAATGTCCTTGAGAATAAGCACCTTAACCACTTAACCTTAATGCTCACTTTACCACTGTTCCATGGCAACATATACGGTCGAATGTCCTTGAGAACGAGCACCTTAACCACTTAACCTTAATGATCACTTTACCACTGTTCCATCGCTACATATATGGTTGAATGTCCTTGAGAACGTGCCGCTTGCCCACTCAACCTTAACGCTCACTTTCCACTGTTCCATGGCAACATATATGGTCAAATGTCCTTAAGAACAAGCACCTTATCCACTTAACCTTATTGCTCACTCTACCTCTGTTCCATGGCAACATATATGGTTGAATGTCCTTGAGAACGAGCCCCTTACCACTTAACCTTAATGCTAACTTTACCACTGTTCCATGGAAACATATATGGTTGAATGTCCTTGAGAATTAGCCCCTTAACCACTTATCCTTAATGCTCAATTTACCACTTTTCCATGGCAACATATATGGTTGAATGTCCTTGAGAACGAGCCCCTCAACCACTTAACCTTAATGGTCACCTTACCACTGTTCCATGGCAACATATATGGTTGAATGTCCTTGAGAACGAGCCCTTTAACCACTTAACCTTAATGCTCACTTTACCACTGTTCTATGGCAACATATATGGTTGAATATGCTTGAGAATGAGCCCCTTAACCACTTAACCTTTATGCTCACTTTACCACTGTTCCATGGCAACATATATTGTTAAATGTCTTTGAGAACGAGCCCCTTAACCACTTAACCTTAATGCTCACCTTACTACTGTTCCATGGCAACATATATGGTTGAATGTCCTTGAGAACGAGCCCCTTAACCACTTAACCTTAATGCTCACTTTACCACTGTTCTATGGCAACATATATTGTTGAATGTCCTTGAACGCGCCTCTTAAGCACTTAACCTTAATGCTCACTTTATCACAGTTCCATGGCAACATATATGGTTGAATGTGCTTAAGAATGAGCCCCTTAACCACTTAACCTTAATGCTCATTTTACTACAGTTCCATGGCAACATATATGGTTGAATGTGCTTAAGAATGAGCCCCTTAACCACTTAACCTTAATGCTCATTTTACTACCATTCCATGGCAATATATATGGTTGAATGTCCTTGAGAATGATCCTCTTAACCACTTAACCTTAATGCTCACTTTACCACTGTTCCATGGCAACATATATCAATGAATGTCCTTGAGTACGAGCACCTTAACCACTTAACCTTAATGATCACTTAACCACTGTTCCATCGCAACATATATGGTTGAATGTCCTTGAGAACGAGCCGCTTGCCCACTCAACCTTAACGCTCACTTTCCACTGTTCCATGGCAACATATATGGTCAAATGTCTTTAAGAACAAGCACCTTATCCACTTAACCTTAATGCTCTCTCTACCACTGTTCCATGGCAACATATATGGTTGAATTTCCTTGAAAACGAGCCCCTTAACCAATTAACCTTAATTCTCACTTTACCACTGTTCCATGGCAACATATATGGTTAAATGTCCTTGAGAACGAGCCCCTTAACCACTTAACCTTAATGTTCACTTTACCACTATTCCATGGAAACATATATTTTTGAATGTCCTTGAGAACGAGTCCCCTAACCACTTAACCTTAATGCTCACTTTACGATTGTTCCATGGCAACATATATGGTCGAATGTCCTTGAGAACGAGCCCCTTAAACACTTAACCTTAATGTTCACTTTACCAATGTTCCATGGCAACATATATGGTTGAATGTCGTTGAGAACAAGCCCCTTAACCACTTAACCTTAATGCTCACTTTACCACTGTTCCATGGCAACATATATGGTTGAATGTCCTTGAGATTTAGCCCCTTAACCACTTATCCTTAATGCTCACTTTACCACTTTTCCATGGCAACATATATGGTTGAATGTCCTTGAGAACGAGCCCCTTAACCACTTAACCTTAATGCTCACTTTACTACTGTTCCATGGCAACATATATTGTTGGATGTCGTTGAAAACGAGCCCCTTAACCACTTAACCTTAATGCTCACCTTACTACTGTTCCATGGCAACATATATGGTTGAATGTCCTTGAGAACGAGCCCCTAACCACTTAACCTTAATGCTCACTTTACCACTGTTCTATGGCAACATATATTGTTGAATGTCCTTGAACGCGCCTCTTAAGCACTTAACCTTAATGCTCACTTTACCACAGTTCCATGGCAACATATATGGTTGAATGTGCTTAAGAATGAGCTCCTTAACTACTTAACCTTAATGCTCATTTTACTACTATTCCATGGCAATATATATGGTTGAATGTCCTTGAGAACGATCCTCTTAACCACTTAACCTTAATGCTCACTTTACCACTGTTCCATGGCAACATATATCAATGAATGTCCTTGAGAATAAGCACCTTAACCACTTAACCTTAATGCTCACTTTACCACTGTTCCATGGCAACATATACGGTCGAATGTCCTTGAGAACGAGCACCTTAACCACTTAACCTTAATGATCACTTTACCACTGTTCCATCGCTACATATATGGTTGAATGTCCTTGAGAACGTGCCGCTTGCCCACTCAACCTTAACGCTCACTTTCCACTGTTCCATGGCAACATATATGGTCAAATGTCCTTAAGAACAAGCACCTTATCCACTTAACCTTATTGCTCACTCTACCTCTGTTCCATGGCAACATATATGGTTGAATGTCCTTGAGAACGAGCCCCTTACCACTTAACCTTAATGCTAACTTTACCACTGTTCCATGGAAACATATATGGTTGAATGTCCTTGAGAATTAGCCCCTTAACCACTTATCCTTAATGCTCAATTTACCACTTTTCCATGGCAACATATATGGTTGAATGTCCTTGAGAACGAGCCCCTCAACCACTTAACCTTAATGGTCACCTTACCACTGTTCCATGGCAACATATATGGTTGAATGTCCTTGAGAACGAGCCCTTTAACCACTTAACCTTAATGCTCACTTTACCACTGTTCTATGGCAACATATATGGTTGAATATGCTTGAGAATGAGCCCCTTAACCACTTAACCTTTATGCTCACTTTACCACTGTTCCATGGCAACATATATTGTTAAATGTCTTTGAGAACGAGCCCCTTAACCACTTAACCTTAATGCTCACCTTACTACTGTTCCATGGCAACATATATGGTTGAATGTCCTTGAGAACGAGCCCCTTAACCACTTAACCTTAATGCTCACTTTACCACTGTTCTATGGCAACATATATTGTTGAATGTCCTTGAACGCGCCTCTTAAGCACTTAACCTTAATGCTCACTTTATCACAGTTCCATGGCAACATATATGGTTGAATGTGCTTAAGAATGAGCCCCTTAACCACTTAACCTTAATGCTCATTTTACTACTATTCCATGGCAATATATATGGTTGAATGTCCTTGAGAACGATCCTCTTAACCACTTTACCTTAATGCTCACTTTACCACTGTTCCATGGCAACATATATCAATGAATGTCCTTGAGAATGAGCACCTTAACCACTTAACCTTAATGCTCACTTTACCACTGTTCCATGGCAACATATATGGTCGAATGTCCTTGAGAACAAGCACCTTAACCACTTAACCTTAATGATCACTTTACCACTGTTCCATCGCAACATATATGGTTGAATGTCCTTGAGAACGTTCCGCTTGCCCACTCAACCTTAACGCTCACTTTCCACTGTTCCATGGCAACATATATCGTCAAATGTCCTTAAGAACAAGCACCTTATCCACTTAACCTTATTGCTCACTCTACCTCTGTTCCATGGCAACATATATGGTTGAGTGTCCTTGAGAACGAGCCCCTTACCACTTAACCTTAATGCTAACTTTACCACTGTTCTATGGCAATATATATAGTTGAATGTCCTTAAGAACGAGCCCCTTAACCATTTAACCTTAATGCTCACTTTACCACTGTTCCATGGCAACATATATGGTTGAATGTCTTTGAAAAGAGTCCCCTAACCACTTAACCTTAATGCTTACTTTACCACTGTTCCATGGCAACATATATGGTTGAATGTCCTTGAAAACGAGCCCCTTAACCACTAACCTTAATGCTCACTTTACCACTGTTCCATGGCAACATATATGGTTGAATGTCCTTGAGAATTAGCCCCTTAACCACTTATCCTTAATGTTCACTTTAAAACTGTTCAATGGCAACATAAATGTTTGAATGTCCTCTAGAAAAAGCCCCTTAACCTCTTAACCTTAATAGTCACTTTACTACTGTTCCATGGCAACATATATGGTCGAATGCCCTTGAGAACGAGCACCTTAACCACTTAACCTTAATTCTCCCTTTACCACTGTTCCATGGCAACATATATAGTCTAATGTCCTAGAGAACGAGCATCTTAACCGGTTAAACTTAATGCTCACTTTACCACTTTTCCATGGCAACGTATATGGTCAAATGTCCCTGAGAACAAGCACCTTATCCACTTAACCCTAATGCTCACTCTACCACTGTTCCATGGCAACATATATGGTTGAATTTCCTTGATAACGAGCCACTTAACCACTTAACCTTAATTCTCACTTTACCACTGTTCCATGGCAACATATATGGTTTAATGTCCTTAATTATAGAGTGAGCACCTTATCCACTTAACCCTAATGCTCACTTTACCACTGTTCCATGGCAACATATATGGTTGAATGTCCTTGAGAACGAGCCCCTTAACCACTTAACCTTAATGTTCACTTTACCACTATTCCATGGAAACATATATTTTTGAATGTCCTTGAGAACGAGTCCCCTAACCACTTAACCTTAATGCTCACTTTACGAATGTTCCATGGCAACATTTATGGTCGAATGTCCTTGAGAACGAGCCCCTTAAACACTTAACCTTAATGTTCACTTTACCAATGTTCCATGGCAACATATATGGTTGAATGTCTTTGAGAACAAGCCCCTTAACCACTTAACCTTAATGCTCACTTTACCACTGTTCCATGGCAACATATATGGTTGAATGTCCTTGAGATTTAGCCCCTTAACCACTTATCCTTAATGCTCACTTTACCACTTTTCCATGGCAACATATATGGTTGAATGTCCTTGAGAACGAGCCCCTTAACCACTTAACCTTAATGCTCACTTTACTACTGTTCCATGGCAACATATATTGTTGAATGTCGTTGAAAACGAGCCCCTTAACCACTTAACCTTAATGCTCACCTTACTACTGTTCCATGGCAACATATATGGTTGAATGTTTTTGAGAACGAGCCCCTTAACCACTTAGCCTTAATGCTCACTTTACCACTGTTCTATGGCAACATATATTGTTGAATGTCCTTGAACGCGCCTCTTAAGCACTTAACCTTAATGCTCACTTTACCACAGTTCCATGGCAACATATATGGTAAAATGTCCTTAAGAACAAGCACCTTATCCACTTAACCTTATTGCTCACTCTACCTCTGTTCCATGGCAACATATATGGTTGAATGTCCTTGAGAACGAGCCCCTTACCACTTAACCTTAATGCTAACTTTACCACTGTTCCATGGAAACATATATGGTTGAATGTCCTTGAGAATTAGCCCCTTAACCACTTATCCTTAATGCTCACTTTACCACTTTTCCATGGCAACATATATGGTTGAATGTCCTTGAGAACGAGCCCCTCAACCACTTAACCTTAATGCTCACCTTACCACTGTTCAATGGCAACATATATGGTTGAATGTCCTTGAGAACGAGCCCTTTAACCACTTAACCTTAATGCTCACTTTACCACTGTTCTATGGCAACATATATGGTTGAATATGCTTGAGAATGAGCCCCTTAACCACTTAACCTTTATGCTCACTTTAACACTGTTCCATTGCAACATATAAGGTTGAATGTCCTTGAGAACGAGCACCTTAACCACTTAACCATAATGCTCACTTTACCACTGTTCCATGGCAACATATATTGTTAAATGTCTTTGAGAACGAGCCCCTTAACCTCTTAACCTTAATGCTCACCTTACTACTGTTCCATGGCAACATATATGGTTGAATGTCCTTGAGAACGAGCCCCTTTACCACTTAACCTTAATGCTCACTTTACCACTGTTCTATGGCAACATATATTGTTGAATGTCCTTGAACGCGCCTCTTAAGCACTTAACCTTAATGCTCACTTTATCACAGTTCCATGGCAACATATATGGTTGAATGTGCTTAAGAATGAGCCCCTTAACCACTTAACCTTAATGCTCATTTTACTACTATTCCATGGCAATATATATGGTTGAATGTCCTTGAGAACGATCCTCTTAACCACTTAACCTTAATGCTCACTTTACCACTGTTCCATGGCAACATATATCAATGAATGTCCTTGAGAAAGAGCACCTTAACCACTTAACCTTAATGCTCACTTTACCACTGTTCCATGGCAACATATATGGTCGAATGTCCTTGAGAACGAGCACCTTAACCACTTAACCTTAATGATCACTTTACCACTGTTCCATCGCAACATATATGGTTGAATGTCCTTGAGAACGTGCCGCTTGCCCACTCAACCTTAACGCTCACTTTCCACTGTTCCATGGCAACATATATCGTCAAATGTCCTTAAGAACAAGCACCTTATCCAATTAACCTTATTGCTCACTCTACCTCTGTTCCATGGCAACATATATGGTTGAGTGTCCTTGAGAACGAGCCCCTTACCACTTAACCTTAATGCTAACTTTACCACTGTTCTATGGCAATATATATAGTTGAATGTCCTTAAGAACGAGCCCCTTAACCATTTAACCTTAATGCTCACTTTACCACTGTTCCATGGCAACATATATGGTTGAATGTCTTTGAGAAAGAGTCCCCTAACCACTTAACCTTAATGCTTACTTTACCACTGTTCCATGGCAACATATATGGTTGAATGTCCTTGAAAACGAGCCCCTTAACCACTAACCTTAATGCTCACTTTACCACTGTTCCATGGCAACATATATGGTTGAATGTCCTTGAGAATTAGCCCCTTAACCACTTATCCTTAATGTTCACTTTAAAACTGTTCAATGGCAACATAAATGTTTGAATGTCCTCTAGAAAAAGCCCCTTAACCTCTTAACCTTAATAGTCACTTTACTACTGTTCCATGGCAACATATATGGTCGAATGCCCTTGAGAACGAGCACCTTAACCACTTAACCTTAATTCTCCCTTTACCACTGTTCCATGGCAACATATATAGTCGAATGTCCTAGAGAACGAGCATCTTAACCGGTTAAACTTAATGCTCACTTTACCACTTTTCCATGGCAACGTATATGGTCAAATGTCCTTGAGAACAAGCACCTTATCCACTTAACCCTAATGCTCACTCTACCACTGTTCCATGGCAACATATATGGTTGAATTTCCTTGATAACGAGCCACTTAACCACTTAACCTTAATTCTCACTTTACCACTGTTCCATGGCAACATATATGGTTTAATGTCCTTAATTATAGAGTGAGCACCTTATCCACTTAACCCTAATGCTCACTCTACCACTGTTCCATGGCAACATATACGGTTGAATTTCCTTGATAACGAGCCCCTTAACCACTTAACTTTAATTCTCACTTTACCACTGTTCCATGGCAACATATAATGTTTAATGTCCTTGAGAACGAGCCCCTTAACCACTTAACCTTAAAGCTTACTTTACCACTGTTCCATGGCAACATATATGGTCGAATGTCCTTGAGAACGAGCCCCTCAACCACTTAACCTTAATGTTCACTTTACCAATTTTCCATGGCCACACATATGGTTGAATGCTTTTGAGAACAAGCCCCTTAATTACTTAACCTTAATGCTCACTTTACTACTGTTCCATGGCAACATATATGGTTGAATGTCCTTGAGGACGAGCTCCTTAACCACTTAACCTTAATGCTCACTTTACCACTGTTCCATGGCAACATATATGGTTGAATGTGCTTGAGAATGAGGCCCCTAACCATTTAACCTTAATGCTCATTTTACTACTATTCCATGGCAACATATATGGTTGAATGTCCAAGCATAATAGTAGTCTTTCAAAAATATTTTTAAAATTCCTTTTGGATGACCTTGAAAAGCATTTTCAATATTATCAGATTTTCCGTTGGTTTTTATATCAAGGAATCGTTCGAGATGTTTCTAAGTCCCCAAGGTCATCGCAAATCCTCAGCCAGAAACATAATAGTAGTCTTTCTCCAACATTTTTAAATTTCCTTGTGGATGACCTTGAAACATATTTTCAAATTAATCAGATTATCCGTTGGCTTACAAATCAAGGAATCGTCCACGATGTTTCTAAGTTCCCAAGGTCATCGCAATAACTCCACCAGAAGCATAATAGTAGTCCTTCAAAAATATTTTTAAAATTCTTTGTGCTTTCACCAGACCAGACCAGACCAGACCATGACCTTGAAACATATTTTGAAATTAATCAGCGTATCCATTGGTTTACATATCAAGGAATCGTTCGGGATGTTTCTAAGTCCCCAAGGTCATCGCAATTCCTCAGCCAGAAGCATAATTGTAGTCTTTCTCAAATATTTTTAAAACTCCTTGTGGATGACCTTGAAACATATTTTCAAATTAATCAGCGTATCCGTTCGTTTACATATCAAAAATCGTTAGTGATGTTTATAAGTCCCCAAGGTCATCGCAATTCCTCCACCAGAAGCATAATAGAAGTCTTTCTAAAATATTTTTAGAAATCTTTGTAAATACCTAGAAACATATTTTGAAAATAATCAGCATATCCGTTGGATTACATATCAAGGAATCGTTCAAAATGTTTTTAAGTCCCTAAGGACATCGCAATTCCTCCATCAGAAGCATAATAGTATCCTTTGTATTACATTTTTAAAATTCCATTTGGATGACCTTGAAATATATTTTCAAATTAATCAGATTATCCGTTGGTTTACAAATCAAGGAATCTCTCGGGATGTTTCTAAGTCCCCAACGTCATCGCAATTTCTCTACCAGAAGCATAATAGTAGTCTTTCTAAAATATTTTTAAAATTCCATTTGGATGTCCTTGAAATATATTTTCAAATTAATCAGATTATCCGTTGGTTTACAAATCAAGGAATCGTTCACGATGTTTCTAAATTCTCAAGGTCATCGCAATTTCTCCACCAGAAGCATAATAGTAGTCTTTCTAAAATATTTTTAAAATTCTTTGTGGATGACCTTGAAACATATTTTGAAATTAATCAGCGTATCCGTTGGTTTACATATCAAGGAATCGTTCGGGAGGTTTCTAAGTCCCCAAGGTCATCGCAATTCCTCAGCCAGAAACATAATAGTAGTCTTTCTCAAACATTTTTTAAATTCCTTGTGGATGACCTTGAAACATATTTTCAAATCAATCAGATTATCCGTTGGTTTACAAATCAAGGAATCGTTCACGATATTTCTAAGTTACCAAGGTCATCGTAATTTCTCCACCAGAAGCATAATAGTAGTCTTTCTAAAATATTTTTAAAATTCTTTGTGGATGACCTTGAAACATATTTTGAAATTAATCAGCGTATCCGTTGGTTTACATATCAAGGAATCGTTCGAGATGTTTCTAAGTCCCCAAGGACATCGCAATTCCTCCATCAGAAGCATAATAGTAGTCTTTGTAATACATTTTTTAAATTCCATTTGGATGACCTTAAAACATATTTTCAAATTAATCAGATTATCTGTTGGTTTACAAATCAAGGAATCGTTCACGATGTTTCTAAGTTCTCAAGGTCATCGAAATTTCTCCACCAGAAATATAATAGTAGTCTTTCTCAAACATTTTTAAAATTCCTTGTGGATGACCTTGAAACATATTTTCAAATAAATCAGATTATCCGTTGGTTTACAAATCAAGGAATCGTACACGATGTTTCTAAATTCCCAAGGTCATGGCAATTTCTCCACTAGAAGCATAATAGTAGTCTTTCTAAAATATTTTTTAAAATTCTTTGTGCTTTCACCAGGCCAGACCAGACCAGACCATGACCATGAAACATATTTTGAAATTAATTAGCGTATCCGTTGGTTTACATATCAAAGAATCGTTCGAGATGTTTCTAAGTCCCCAAGGTCATCTCAATTCCTCCACCAGAAGCATAATAGTAGTCTTTCAAAAATATTTTTAAAATTCCATTTGGATGACCTTGAAAAGCATTTTCAAATTAATCAGATTATCCGTTGCTTTTTATATCAAGGAATCGTTCGGGATGTTTCTAAGTCCCCAAGGTCATCGCAATTCTTCAACCAGAAGCATAATAGTAGTCTTTCTAAAATATTTTTAAAATTCCATTTGAATGACCTTGAAATATATTTTTAAATTAATAAGAATATTCGTTGGTTTACAAATCAAGGAATCGTTCACGATGTTTCTAAGTCCCCAAGGTCATCGCAATTTCTCTACCAGAAGCATAATAGTAGTATTTCTGAAATATTTTTAAAAATCTGTGTGGATGACCTTGAAACATATTTTGAAAATAATCAGCATATCTATTGGTTTACATATCAAGGAATCGTTCGAGATGTTTTTAAGTCCCTAAGGACATCGCAATTCCTCCATCAGAAACATAATAGTAGTCTTTGTAATACATTTTTAAAATTCCATTTGGATGACCTTGAAACATATTTTCAAATTAATCAGATTATCCGTTGGTTTACAAATCAAGGAATCGTTCTGGATGTTTCTAAGTCCCCAAGGCCATCGCAATTCCCCCACCAGAACCATAATAGTAGTCTTTTAAAAATATTTTTAAAATTCCATTTGGATGACCTTGAAAAGCATTTTTAAATTTATCAGATCATCCGTGTGTTTTTATATTAAGGAATCGTTCGGGATGTTTCTAAGTCCCCAAGGTCATCGCAATTCCTCAGCCAGAAACATAATAGTAGTCTTTCTCAAACATTTTTAAAATTCCTTGTGGATGACCTTGAAACATATTTTCAAATTAATCATATTATCCGTTGGTTTACAAATCAAGGAATCGGTTACGATGTTTTTAAGTTCCTAAGGTCATCGCAATTTCTCCACCAGAAGCATAATAGTAGTCTTTCTGAAATATTTTTAAAATTCTTTGTGGATGACCTTGAAACATATTTTGAAATTAATCAGCGTATCCGTTGGTTGACATATCAAGGAATCGTTCGGGAGGTTTCTAAGTCCCCAAGGTCATCGCAATTCCTCAGCCAGAAACATAGTAGTAGTCTTTCTCAAACATTTTTTAAATTCCTTGTGGATGACCTTGAAACATATTTTCAAATTAATCAGATTATCCGTTGGGTTACAAATCAAGGAATCGTTCGGGATGTTTTTAAGTCCCCAAGGACATCGCAATTCCTCCATCAGAAGCATAATAGTAGTCTTTGTAATACATTTTTTAAATTCCATTTGGATGACCTTGAAACATATTTTCAAATTAATCAGATTATCCGTTGGTTTACAAATCAAGGAATCGTTCACGATGTTTCTAAGTTCCAAAGGTCATCGCAATTTCACCACCAGAAGTAAAATAGTAGCCTTTATAAAATATTTTTAAAATTCTTTGTGGATGACCTTGAAACATATTTTGAAATTAATCAGCGTATCCGTTGGTTTACAAATCAAGGAATCGTTCGGGATGTTTCTAAGTCCCCAAGGTCATCGCAATTCCTCAGCCAGAAACATAAAAGTAGTCATTTTCAAACATTTTTAAAATTCCTTGTGGATGTTATTGAAACATATTTTTAAATTAATCAGATTATCCTTTGGTTTACAAATCAAGGAACCGTTCGGGATGTTTCTAAGTCCCCAAGGACATCGCAATTCCTCCACCAGAAGCATAATAGTAGTCTTTGTAATACATTTTTAAAATTCCATTTGGATGACCTTGAAACATATTTTCAAATTAATCAGAATTTCCGTTGGTTTACAAATAAAGGAATCGTTCGGGATGTTTCTAAGTCCCTAAGGTCATCGCAATTCCTCCACCAGAAGCATAATAGTAGTCTTTGTAATACATTTTTAAAATTCCATTTGGATGTCCTTAAAACATATTTTCAAATTAATCAGATTTTCCGTTGGTTTACAAATCAAGGAATCGCTCGGGATGTTTCTAAGTCCCCAAGGTCATCGCAATTCCTCCACCAGAAGCATAATAGTAGTCTTTCTAAAATATTTTTAAAATTCCATTAGGATTACCTTGAAATATATTTTCAAATTAATCAGATTATCCGTTGGTTTACAAATCAAAGGAATCGTTCACGATGTTTCTAAGTTCTCAAGGTCATCGCAATTTCTCCACCAGAAGCAAAATAGTAGTCTTTCTCAAACATTTTTAAAATTCCTTGTGGATGACCTTGAAACATATTTTCATATAAATCAGATTATCCGTTGGTTTACAAATCAAGGAATCGTTCACGATGTTTCTAAGTTCCCAAGGTCATCGCAATTTCTCCACCAGAAGCATAATAGTAGTCTTTGTAATACATTTTTAAAATTCCATTTGGATGACCTTGAAACATATTTTCAAATTAATCAGATTATCCGTTGTTTACAAATCAAGGAACCGTTCGGGATGATTCTAAGTCCCCAAGGACATCGCAATTCCTCCACCAGAAGCATAATAGTAGTCTTTGTAATACATTTTTAAAATTCCATTTGGATGACCTTGAAACATATTTTCAAATTAATCAGATTTTCCGTTGGTTTACAAATTAAGGAATCGTTCGGGATGTTTCTAATTCCCCAAGGTCATCGCAATTCCTCCACCAGAAGCATAATAGTTGTCTTTGTAATACATTTTTAAAATTCCATTTGGATGTCCTTAAAACATATTTTCAAATTAATCAGATTTTCCGTTGGTTTACAAATCAAGGAATCGTTCACGATGTTTCTAAGTTCTCAAGGTCATCGCAATTTCTCCACCAGAAATATAATAGTAGTCTTTCTCAAACATTTTTAAAATTCCTTGTGGATGACCTTGAAACATATTTTCAAATAAATCAGATTATCCGTTGGTTTACAAATCAAGGAATCGTTCACGATGTTTCTAAGTTCCCAAGGTCATGGCAATTTCTCCACTAGAAGCATAATAGTAGTCTTTCTAAAATATTTTTTAAAATTCTTTGTGCTTTCACCAGGCCAGACCAGACCAGACCATGACCTTGAAACATATTTTGAAATTAATTAGCGTATCCGTTGGTTTACATATCAAAGAATCGTTCGAGATGTTTTTAAGTCCCCAAGGTCATCGCATTTCCTCCACCAGAAGCATAATAGTAGTCTTTCTAAAATATTTTTAAAATTCCATTTGGAATTCCTTGAAACATATTTTCAAATTAATCAGCGTATCCGTTCGTTTACATATCAAAAATCGTTAGCGATGTTTCTAAGTCCCCAAGGTCATCGCATTTTCTCCACCAGAAGCATAATAGTAGTCTTTGTAATACATTTTTAAAATTCCATTTGGATGACCTTGAAACATAATTTCAAATTAATCAGATTATCCGTTGGTTTACAAATCAAGGAATCGTTCGGGATGTTTCTAAGTCTCCAAGGTCATCGCAATTCCTCCACCAGAAGCATAATAGTAGTCTTTCTAAAATATTTTTAAAATTCCATTTGGATGACCTTGAAATATATTTTCAAATTAATCAGATTATCCGTTGGTTTACAAATCAAGGAACCGTTCACGATGTTTCTAAATCCCCAAAGTCATCACAAATCCTCTACCAGAAGCATAATAGTAGTCTTTAAAAAATATTTTTAAAATTCTTTGTAGATGACCTTGAAACATATTTTAAAAATAATCAGCATATCCGTTCGTTTACATATCAAGGAATCGTTTGAGATGTTTCTAAGTCTCCAAGGTCATCGCAATTCCTCCACCAGAAGCATAATAGTAGTCTTTCTAAAATATTTTTAAAATTCCATTTGGATGACCTTGAAATATATTTTCAAATTAATCAGATTATCCGTTGGTTTACAAATCAAGGAACCGTTCACGATGTTTCTAAGTCCCCAAAGTCATCACAAATCCTCTACCAGAAGCATAATAGTAGTCTTTAAAAAATATTTTTAAAATTCTTTGTAGATGACCTTGAAACATATTTTAAAAATAATCAGCATATCCGTTCGTTTACATATCAAGGAATCGTTTGAGATGTTTCTAAGTCCCTAAGGACATCGCAATTCCTCCATCAGAAGCATAATAGTAGTCTTTGTAATATATTTTTAAAATTCCATTTGGATGACCTTGAAACATATTTTCAAATTAATCATATTATCTGTTGGTTTACAAATCAAGCAATCGTTCGGGATGTTTCTAAGTCCCCAAGGACATCGCAATTCCTCCATCAGAAGCATAATAGTAGTCTTTGTAATACATTTTTAAAATTCCATTTGGATGACCTTGAAACATATTTTCAAATTAATCAGATTATCCGTTGGTTTACAAATCAAGGAATCATTCGGGATGTTTCTAAGTCCCCAAGGTCATCGCAATTTCTCCACCAGAAATATAATAGTAGTCTTTCTCAAACATTTTTAAAATTCCTTGTGGATGACCTTGAAACATATTTTCAAATAAATCAGATTATCCGTTGGTTTACAAATCAAGGAATCGTTCACGATGTTTCTAAGTTCCCAAGGTAATGGCAATTTCTCCACTAGAAGCATAATAGTAGTCTTTCTAAAATATTTTTTAAAATTCTTTGTGCTTTCACCAGGCCAGACCAGACCAGACCATGACCTTGAAACATATTTTGAAATTAATTAGCGTATCCGTTGGTTTACATATCAAAGAATCGTTCGAGATGTTTTTAAGTCCCCAAGGTCATCGCATTTCCTCCACCAGAAGCATAATAGTAGTCTTTCTAAAATATTTTTAAAATTCCATTTGGAATTCCTTGAAACATATTTTCAAATTAATCAGCGTATCCGTTCGTTTACATATCAAAAATCGTTAGCGATGTTTCTAAGTCCCCAAGGTCATCGCATTTTCTCCACCAGAAGCATAATAGTAGTCTTTGTAATACATTTTTAAAATTCCATTTGGATGACCTTGAAACATAATTTCAAATTAATCAGATTATCCGTTGGTTTACAAATCAAGGAATCGTTCGGGATGTTTCTAAGTCTCCAAGGTCATCGCAATTCCTCCACCAGAAGCATAATAGTAGTCTTTCTAAAATATTTTTAAAATTCCATTTGGATGACCTTGAAATATATTTTCAAATTAATCAGATTATCCGTTGGTTTACAAATCAAGGAACCGTTCACGATGTTTCTAAATCCCCAAAGTCATCACAAATCCTCTACCAGAAGCATAATAGTAGTCTTTAAAAAATATTTTTAAAATTCTTTGTAGATGACCTTGAAACATATTTTAAAAATAATCAGCATATCCGTTCGTTTACATATCAAGGAATCGTTTGAGATGTTTCTAAGTCTCCAAGGTCATCGCAATTCCTCCACCAGAAGCATAATAGTAGTCTTTCTAAAATATTTTTAAAATTCCATTTGGATGACCTTGAAATATATTTTCAAATTAATCAGATTATCCGTTGGTTTACAAATCAAGGAACCGTTCACGATGTTTCTAAGTCCCCAAAGTCATCACAAATCCTCTACCAGAAGCATAATAGTAGTCTTTAAAAAATATTTTTAAAATTCTTTGTAGATGACCTTGAAACATATTTTAAAAATAATCAGCATATCCGTTCGTTTACATATCAAGGAATCGTTTGAGATGTTTCTAAGTCCCTAAGGACATCGCAATTCCTCCATCAGAAGCATAATAGTAGTCTTTGTAATATATTTTTAAAATTCCATTTGGATGACCTTGAAACATATTTTCAAATTAATCATATTATCTGTTGGTTTACAAATCAAGCAATCGTTCGGGATGTTTCTAAGTCCCCAAGGACATCGCAATTCCTCCATCAGAAGCATAATAGTAGTCTTTGTAATACATTTTTAAAATTCCATTTGGATGACCTTGAAACATATTTTCAAATTAATCAGATTATCCGTTGGTTTACAAATCAAGGAATCATTCGGGATGTTTCTAAGTCCCCAAGGTCATCGCAATTCCTCCACCAGAAGCATAATAGTAGTCTTTCTAAAATATATTTAAAATTCCATTTGGATGATCTTGAAAAGATTTATCGAATTAATCAGATTATCCGTTGGTTTTTATATCAAGGAATCGTTCGGGATGTTTCTAAGTCCCCAAGGTCATCGCAATTCCTAAGCCAGAAACATAATAGTAGTCTTTCTCAAACATTTTTAAAATTCCTTGTGGATGACCTTGAAACATATTTTTTTTAAATTAATCAGATTATCCGTTGATTTACAAATCAAGGAATCGTTCGGGATGTTTCTAAGTCCCCAAGGTCATCGCAATTCCTCCACCAGAAGTAAAATAGTAGTCTTTCTAAAATATTTTTAAAATTCCATTTGGATGACCGTAGATGGATTTTGCCGGTCCTGGCACAGGTCAAGGTCAGCGGTTGTAACTGGCAGGTGTGTGTTGTTGATTTGGGGGTTTTTTTGGGGGGTTTGGGGAGGGGTTGGTAGGTGTGTCAAGGTCATCCGGAGGGGGTTTTAAAAAAGGTGGGGAGCAGTCGCGGGCGGGAGTGTGGCGGGAGCGGATGGGGGGTGTGGGGCTGTGGGAATTAATAATTTATTTTAGGAAAGCCAAGTAGAATTTTTATTTGAAGTGGTGTCTAAGCGATGTTTGGCGGTGATGGTCTGGTAAATGCCGATGGTGATGGCGATGAGCAGATAGAGGCATACCAACCACAGTACGCATTTGAAGAGCTTTAACAGCCGGATCATTTCTTCTTGATTTCGAGCTTCCAATTGTATTCTGTTAATTTCGAGTTTTAATTTATCGTCTTCCAATTGTGATGTGATTGAAAAGCTGTCCATCATGTTTGTGTACAGGTTAGAGAGGAGCGGTGTAAATGGTGTTAAAGTAGGCGATGAAATGAGGAGAGCAAATAAGGGGAGAATATATATTTAATGTAAAGTGGTGGGCGATTGAAAAAGAATATTTGTGTAGGACTAGCTTTCATCATCTGGTGTTGAATCGTGGGCGGATGAAGGACTGTTGTTTGGCATTTCTAATTCTTCAACATTATCGCTTTCCATCCTTTCACACTCTGGACAATTGTAGGTAATTTCAACAGTAATAGTAACTGTGTTGTTTGGCGTGTTTACAACATCGGTTAAAGTTTGAAAAATATCCTGTAAATCTTGTTGCGATGTTACTGCAAAAGTAGTAGTATTATTTGCTAATTGAGGCTGGCTCATCGTTCGGCGGTAGGCAAACAAATGGTGAGCGACGGTAAGGCGGTCGCTTATATGGAAACGGGGAATAGTGGTGGGGGGAAGAAAAAGAGTGGGGGTAATCCAAAACGAGAAGTGAGAGAACTTCGGTTACCGCAGTTCGTCGCGAAACGCCGTCCGGGTAGGTTGTGGGAAGTGTATAGAAATAAAATAATAATAGCTTTAATATAGAATAGAAATACCAATCACTTTTGTAAACTAAATACTAAGTTTATTTATAATTTGAATTTGATTGTCTTGTTCCTCGCTGTTTAATTCAATAATTGTAATACCATAAGTTGGTTCTTCTTCTTCCCCTGCACTGTTGGAAGATGATGATGATGATGATGAAAATATTCTGGTAGGATCCACATATTTTACTTTGATGTTGATCCATCTTAAAGGATACCTATCCATAAGTGTGAGTAAGTTGTGAAATAGAGTTTCCATCTCATCTCTTTCGGTAATTAAATGTTCAAAAGAAATAAATCTGTCACCCATGTTGGTGTTAGTCCAAGCAATGTAGTGTAAATGAGAAGTGTGTTAAAGGGTATGTAGAATATATATCGTAAAATAAGTGGTGGGGATAATCTCAAGGTCAACCAAATGAAATTTAAAAAAAAGCTGCAGTCAGTGATTACAGCTATACATCTGAAGCTTGAATAGGATCAGAAGACCAATCTGATCTATATTTGCACAAATTTTTGATGCATGTACAAAAGTCGTCTTTATAATATGCATCACACTCTCGGCAATTAAAAAGTCTTTCTGGATGAAATTTGAAACATCTTTGGGGACAGCAAGTGTGGAAGTATCTTGATTTATAAATTTTGAAGGTTCGCAATTCTGGTGGTGGTAGTTGTTTTGTTTTGCATTTGCAGTAACAGGATCCGAAAAATTCACATTTTGTACAAGATAATCCATCCACCATCCATATTCCTATATCGGCACATCCTTGCTCACAACAGTATCGTGGTTTGTAGTCTTCTTTTTTCTTTTCCATGTTGATGGTTCTAAGTGGAGTTGGGAAATGAAGGTGTATAGTATAGAATAGAGAGTTTTATTAAAAGAAAAAAGTGGTGGGGGTAATTTCAAGGTCAACCAAATGGAGTTTTAAAAAAGAATGGGGTACAAATATTAAATAGTTGCGCACTTAAGATATAGGTTCGTCTTTTTTTTCTTCTTTCTCCTTTTTAATATTTACTTCATGTTCTTGTTTTTTTGCTCTAGCCATTGCGACGAGATCTTCAGTGGATAGCGGATGTACTTCTGGAAATTTTAGAATTAATTTTGGTTGGAAGCCTTCTTTAGTTAATACATCAAGATCGGAGCTCATCTCTTCTACCGTTTGATGGTCCTTTCCAAATATTTTACCATTAAATTCAATCATCATTCGGTACAGCATAGTAGTTGTAGTTGTTATCGCTGCGGTTGTCAAAAAGCAAATGATGATTTAGTCTGGGTTGAATAGCCTTTTTATAGCGAAGCCTCAAGTTGATGGAGTATTGTTATTGTAATTTAACATTAGTAGTATTTGTGGAATTTAACATTATTTTGAGTAGAAGGGCTGGATGTTGTTGCCGTTTGTGTGAAAAAGTACACTTCATCATCGCAGTAGTTTTGTTTTGAAAACATCTTCTTATTTTTAACATAAACATCGGCATTTAAGTGATAACCGCCTGCGAGAAGTACTCGCAATTCATTAGCGAAATTGTCGAGTTGTTCAAAAGTTGTGATGGTGGAGGTATCGTATGATGCGCATTTGATTTTGAGAGACATGTTGTCGTTTATAATAATTGGACCACCAAGGGAGATGTGTACAGCACGGAAGTCAACTGTAGACTGAGGAAATCCCCTTGAAAATTACTCCATTTATATAGTTTTTGTAACTAGGTCAAGTTCTTCTAAAATTATTTTTTTAAAAAGCAATATATCACCATGTGCAAAAACACATAGTGATATATTGCTTTTTATTTTTTTATCTTTATTTATTTTTAAAATAATTCACAAAGGTGTACAAAAATATTACAAATAATAAATTAGTTATTGGCAGTAGGCATGACGTGAAGTGTAAGTTCCGTTGAATTGCTTCCGCTTGGACCGTGGGATGCCAAGTACAGAGAGCCGGGGTGGATAAGGCGTAGATCTTCGTTTTGCAGGAGGTGCACGAAGCGCTTGGGAAGAAATGTTTGAAATTTTGGTTCATCACCGGGCGTGTAGGGCGCTTCACTCAGTGTAACGTTGATGGCGACCCCAACACTAGTTTCCATCTTCTTAATGGTGTGGATAACATAATGTTTTTCTTCTTTTAATTCTGAACATCTTTTAGTCGGTAAGACGGTAGATTTTGAATGTTTGTTAAATTGATCGACAAGAGATTGTAAAAATGTTTGTGACGTCATCTTTACTTTTTCTTCTTCTTATTTATTGTTGATATTATTCTTAGTCTTGCGAATCTGTGTGGGAGGTGTTGACTGTTCGGAGGCTAGAGTAATACTCATGCTGGGTCATGGTTGCGTTGTCGCTTTTATATCCTTCCCACCCCCCACTATTCTGTTGTAGATATGCATTCAAACGATAAGCGTTCTTTAAAGCGCATTGGGACTGCCGATGTTTAAAGTTTTTGGTAGAGATACAAATGTTGGCAAAGTGACACTGAAAATCTCTATCCACTTGCACATTTATCACTTCATGGTTTGTAAATGCTTGTATCCAAGCGGTTTTTCCCAATCCCTTTGTGTAGATAATTTTAAATTCCTTACAGTAATGATTCATAATGTGTGGCACCATACTGTAGTGGATAAAACCTTCATCCCATCTCAGGTTGTGAAAATGTTTCATTAACCATTTGTTTGTCACTCTTGCTTTAGTAGTTAATCTGTTGAACGGTATAGGAGGTTGGAATAAATAGTGATAAACCACAGATGTGTTCATGTCTAGAATAACTAACTCTTTAATGATAAAATGTCCGTCGTTACCGCGAAACGCTTGAAATTCAATTATACCTCGTTTCACCTCCATTATTTGGTATTGGTTTGAAAATGAAACTTGTTTATTCATGACAAAGGTCGGTATCGGACTGTTTGTAAATATTATGGAGGGCGTCTTTTTATACTGCGGGTTGGTTGCTGCAAGATGCTTCTTCATTTATTTCTTGCGCTTCTTCATCTATACCGAAGTTAGTCTGATAGTTGTGCAACTGTCTCCACATATCAACTTCGTGAGGTATTCTATTGAAAATGGAAGTATCTACGGGACCGTATAGGATTGGTACATACGGTTGTCTATCCAATGTATCGGTTAAATATTCTTTTATGATTGCGCTTGAAAATATTAGTTGTTTTAAATATCTCGTGATAGGACCTGTAGCACAGCTGAGGGTGTAGAATTCATCTTTTGTAAGGTGTATTTTTATGTCATGTTTAGTTAAATCTCTAAAACGAACAATTTGTCCTCCTCGGTGTTTTACTATATCGATTGCAATATTTGATTCTAGCAAACTTAATTTTGTTCTTCTTCCATATGTATTGTTACTCAAATAACATTCTAAAAGATGTAGATACTTCATAAACGATTCCCAGGAAATTTCAGAAAAAAACACCATTTTAGATCCATGATTCAAAATAATAGTTGGCGAATACTCCAATGATTTTATTACTCCGGCAGATACGCTTTTTGTCATACATGATGAGATGGGATAGTAGATTCTAAGAAATACCTCTGCTAAAATATTGGTGGAAATAATGTCATCGACTTTTCTTTTTTTAATTCCTTTTTCAACTTCCTCTTCTTTTTTCTTATGTTTAAACTTGAGGAACTCATCCATTTCTTGTTCAATTTGTTTTTCTATATCGGAACTGTTGTCGGCTATAAGTGGTGTAGTTTCTTCTTCGTTAGTATTTGTATTAAGTGAACTCATTTTGCAAGCGATGTTTCCCATATGATGGTCAAACAAATAATGAAATTTTCACTTCTTTTTCCTCCTTTTATAACAATCGCCCCCACCTAAAAACCGTTTTTTATAACACATTTTTAACTATTCCAGTTAGTGGGGTGTATGTTACTATTTTGTCATGTAAAATCAGACAATATGCCGAAGTACCTTCCGGTATTTTATCTTCAAATTCCATTTCGATTTTTATATCTACACTTGACGATTTTACTGATTCATTTTGCTTTGAGCAATCGATAACGATTATTGGAGCTTTTGAATAATACTGTTCAGGTGATAACAGTGGTGTATTAGCTTTTCCATAATATGACGATTGAAATCTTGCATACATATCGTATAAGATGGAATAACGTTTTTTGCTAAACATGACATTTAAATTGTCATAAGGAAAGAATTGAGAGTTTAGAAAAACTTTGCAATTCTTTATATTGCAATGGTCAAATTGACCTGTGTGTGCGGTTATAACATCTTTTCGATTGGTTTGAAAACCGAGTATTATGTACCTTGCTAGTTCCAAATAAGTAGATGTTTTAACAGTCCATGTTTGTCGTTCTGTTTGAGGTAATATGGGGTATTCATGGAATTCCCAACTTCTAAACGGCATTACAATATCACGGTCAGATTTTAACTTCCTTAACAATACGATTCTATGTTCATCGGCTAATCTTACATGAGGTACTCTCCACACGATTTTATTTAATTGTAGCTGCCATTCTAGTTTACTTTCTTCAGTGCCACTTGCTGCTAGTATCAAGTCCTTGTTAGTTGAAGATCTGAGTAATACCAATTCTTGTTTGACATTTATTATTATTCTTTTGTAATCTTCAGCGAATCCCAAAAGCAATCGTAAAGGTATGTGAAAATCAAAATGACCATTGGAATTTGGTGTTATGCTGTCTTTATCGGGGGTAACCCATCCGGCGGTGACTATTGAATTCTTTTCATGCGGTGTTAATGATGTTAATCCTTTTAGTGTTGTTGTTATACCAACCTTTTTTGTTGAATCAACTGTCACTCCTGATATTTCATATCTTATTTCGTCAAAAAGATATGCCATTGGGTTATTTATAAAAGGAACAGACGAACCGGTTTTTCCATCCAATTTTAATACTTGTCCCTCAATATATAAATAACTCTCACAGGGTAATGTGTAAATATTTTGTTGTTGAATGGGAATCCTTATTTCATCATTATTGTTTAATTTTGATGAAGTGTAAGGGTTGTGCGTGTGATATTCCTTCTCCAATAGGGTTTCGTTGAACGTCGGTCCTTGAGATATATCCAGAATGTCCATCGTAATTTAGTTTTAACCCAATTTTTTGTAGGAAACGTATGTTGTCCGGTGTTAACCAATGTTGAAGAGCTACTGAGCTCCCGGCTTTTCCGTTGTGGTTTAAATGTTAATCCCATGTTATACTTAAGTTACCGCTTTTATGTGTAACCGTATTGTAATTGTTTCTTTTCTAAAGTCAACACTATTACCGTCCTGATCTGATATGTTCAGTACGATGTCTGAAATAAAACTGGTGTTTAATGGTAGGTATATAAGGTTTTGTGGCTTCTCAACTATTTTAAAACCAGGAGCTACTGTTGGATAAAATGTATGTAAAATATGTTGGTTTACCCCATCTCTATACGATCCGTGTATAATATTGCATGTTATATCAATACTATTAACCTTTAATATTGTTACTGTGGTATCACCCGTATGAGTAGTTCCGGGATCTAAGATTTTTCTTTTCTTATCTGAAAATCCGAGTAAACTACCGATTGAATTTTCTAAACTTAAATCTATATAATATTTTGAGGTAATTTCCGCTTTTAAAGTATTGTTGTTTCCTTTTATACAGATATTTTCTTCTCCTAGCTGCTTCTGTAATAGCTGGTTTATATCATCTATTTCATATGCTCCTGTAGACAAGGTGATTATTTTTAATTCTGAATAATTTCCTTTTTCATCTTTACTTTCATAATAATGTAGTAAATTGTTTTTACCCTCTGTAATGTTGGGAATTGAATTGTAGGTAGTGAAATCTAATAATGCCGCTTCCCATAATCTATCTTTAGATAGATGCAATGCTGGGAAAAGAGTACTTTTTAATGTAGATGAATTTCCGCTCAGTGACACTGTGTACGATGACATCTTAAAGCTGACTGACACTTTTTGCTAAAAACTCCAAACATAAATGTCCGCATATTTCTGTATTGTTAGGTTGTTCTCTTTTATAATTGTAAAATATATTCTTAGAGTTTCTAAAATAGTGTTGAAGTTCTTTAGGTGGTGGTAGATTGTCAAAACTGTCAAAATAATAAACGCTTTGTCCGAGTTTTTTATAGCATACCCAATGAGTTCCTGGACCATAGGAGGAATCTAAATTTACTATTCCAGTTTCATTTTTCCATATGTTTTTTGGTAATGCGTCTTTCATAAAAACTCCCCTAAAAATGGTATCTTCAAACATTTTACATAATTTGATAATTGATGATTTGTTAAGGCTTTATTTGGAATTATCAATTGATTTTTCTTATTTAGTACACACGGTACAGTCTTAGGTATAGACCTCCTCCGTTTTTTACCATTGACCAAACGGAAGTCTTCTTTGTCTTTGTTTTACGAGTTCTACGACGTCTCTTTTTAATGTTTCCACCTCTTTTAGGAGCTCTTTTCTTTGCAGGTCTTCCTCTTCGACGTTTTCCACCACCAAATTTTGTTTTCGCCTTCATAGCTGTAGTTACTGCCCAAGCGGCTGCTTTTTCTGCAATACTTGCGTCACTTGATTTAACTCTTTGCCAAGCTTTTTCTGCTAGCGCTCTATCTGCTATTGATCTATTTGTTGAATCAGCAAACTTGGAATACGCTATATCGTGTTCTTTGCAAGCTTGATCCAATTTATTAATTCCAGGATCCCCTCTTGCTAAACGTTTTGCCAATTTAGTTCCGGGTCCGCAATATTGATAACCTCCGGGCAGATGAAATTCGTATGGTAGAGCGTCTATTGCCCGATTTACAACAGCACCAACAGGAATTCGTTTGAGAAGGGATAACGCAGCCGATGTTATACCACGTCCTTTCTTGCCGCTGACTTGACGACGACTGAGCTGTGCGATCTTCATTATGTTGTTATATATAACCGGTGTGTTTACTCAACGAGATGCTTTATATAAATGAATAACTTATGCACAATTTTTATATTTATATAATTAATTATTCAAATTAATTATATACTGATTTATGATTCTATTTTTAATCCATGCTTCTCGTTCATCGGGTTGAATCATCACATGTCTTGTTGTACTAGCTATATGATTGTGGGTATCAATAAGTAAATTGCCCACTATCCTTATTAAACAATCTAAAGTTACAGCATCTTTTGGATGTTGAGGATCGTGTAACTGCATAATACGTTTATCATTACACGTGTAAGCGGTCGAATCATTTTTTGATGTTGTTATAACTTGTCCAATAGTAGCAGCATCATTAAAATCTTCACCTGGTAAAATATTAATTATTTTATTCATTTTAGCATCAAATTTGGTTCCATCGCGTTTATCCCAAGTTATTGTTTGTTTCACTGTAACACAATCATTTTCTTCATAACCAGGTATTATATTTTTTATTCTTCTATTATGACCTTCATATGTGCCTAATAAAGGACCACCCGCAATTAATGTTTGTGCCATTAAAGGTACATCCGAACTTTTTTGACCAAATCTTCCATTTTTTATTCTTTTACCTCCCGCATCCCATTTATCATTACTTCCTTGCATTAAATCAAACTTTTCATTTCCATATATAAATGTATTTCCTCGCTTTAGCACGGCATCTTCATGTTTTACAAAATTTGATGTTCCCCTTTTTAATTCTTTAGATAATTGTTCCATAGTAACAGCGTCTTTTGGTTGAGAACCAAATTTTACATTTGACAATGCTTTTCCATGACAATCCATGACAATCTATGAGCTGTTATAACAATCTCAATATCTTGTAAAATACAGTTGTCCTTGATGTATTTCAGGTTTACAGCATCACCGTCTTCCTTTGGGTATCCAATGTCATTTATAATAAACTTATAAAAAGAAAATCCTCGTTGAGTCTTTTCCGGTATTATAGAATGTAAATATTCTTTATTAACTGAATCTTTATCATTTTTTGGATTTGCCACATTGGTTATCCTATGATTTCCAGCATCATATGTTTGTCCATCTTTTAAATTGTTACCCCCACTGCAATTTTAAAGTGTTTGAAAGTTCAGATGATAAATACTCTTTAGTAATTGCATCAGAACTGTCAGTTGGTTTACCAACATTAATTATTCTATGTGATTTAACATCGTAAGTATCCTTAAGTAATTTTAATGATGTTGAAGTAGCTTCTTTTACTGCCTTTAAATTTGCTCCATCAGTATCTTCTTCTGGATCTTTAACTAGTTTTAAACGTTTATTACTTATGTTATAGTCACCTTCAGGTGTTTGCGGCAATCCACTTCTTTTTCTGTCTTCTCCAACTTGCACTCCTAACGCGGAGTACCGTCCAAACTTGTCGACGCTCATGTTAAAAATGATACATTATATGCTTGCCGTTCTTTTATATCTGCGGACAATTATACGACGTCACCTCGACTTCTGAGTTCATCAACTAGAGCCACCCATTCATTATTTAAACCTGTATGACCGGCTTCCATAGCTTCATGTAATAGTCTCATTCTGTCAACTAATTTATTAATGTCTTTGTAATAAATTACATTGGTATTGTACAGATTTTTCATCAGTCCTTTGCCAGATGTTGAAGTATCTCCTTTACTCTTTTTACCATGTTGTTCAAGAAGTGATAAATCCATAAGTGATAAAGATTTTCTTTTTAGCTGTTGTGTCACTGCTGGTGCGGTACGTAATGTTGGTAGTTTTCGTGGGGGAAACAACTTTTTTATAACAATGTTATATTTTGTTGCGCGTGAACGATTAATTATTGCATCCTTTGATTAATTCCTTTTATGTGCATTAGTATTTTGTAAAATTTTCTTAAAAGTATTTAAATCTTTGGTCGAATATCTCAATGGTATGTTTTTAAAAATTAATTCATATAATCCTTTTGTTCCCTTATATTTATGCTCACCAATAATGATATAATCGTCTTCAGTTATTTTAAGTTTTGAATCACCTATTTTTAATTCATTCCCATCAATTCTTGCTCCGTATATGTGTGATTTACTTAAATTAGGGTTTGATTTTATATCATGTAGCATTTTCAATATATATTTTCTTCCGAGAGGTCCGTGTTGTAATATATCGCTACTCAATTGAGTTAAATTTGGAATAGATTGTTCTGCTTCAGGTATTGGCTGTTCTTCTTCCTTTTCAACAATAGGTTCTTCTTCTTTTGTTTCTTCTTGGTCACTAGCGCTTGTATATGAATCATCATTGTCTTCTTTTTTTAATGCTTGTACTTCTTGTTTAGAAACTGGTAGTAAAACATCTCCTTCATAACGAGGTTTACTAATGGTTTCTGATATTTGTTTTAAAGGTTCTGTAATAGTTTTAAATGTAGTCTCTAAAAATTCTTCTCTTTCGCTTATACCCATCCTTAATGCACGGTTTTTTATCCTAATAGAATCACTGAGTGATTTTATTTCTTTCAATAGTTTTTCTTGATTTACCATGTTTACACTATGAAGTCTCATTCATTACTAGACATACCGCTATTCATTTAATGGATTAATACAAATTTATTTAACCCTATTCGATACCTTCCATCTTTTATAGCTTCATCTTTCATAATAACAAGAAATCCATACTTTTCAGCCCATGCTTTGCCGCACATCTCTTTAAATTTATCAAATGTCATGTCGGCATTCACATGATCGTTATATATATGTTTCAAATTTGTTTCATCTTGCTTGAATATTATCAACAAATTCGCATTATCTCTTATAAGTTGTTTTGGAATTTTACTATAGGTTTGACCAATGTAAATACTGTCAATATTATGATGTCTCCCCATTGCGAAATAACTTCTTATTGTATCATGATTCTCACATGACACATCGTCAAATATAAATATAGAAAATGGTTTAGCTTCATTTGGTTGCATAATAGTTTCACTAGCATTAAACTTGTAGAAATTTACTTCTGGTACACTTGCTAATACCTTATCTAACAACTGGTATTTAGGTTGTTGCAAAGATTTTGAGAAAATGTATATGTTATTAAAACGTAGCCCTTTTGGATTAGTTATAAGGTTAAAAACAACATTTGTTTTTCCACAATTAGAAGGGCCAGTTATTAAACATCTTATAGAGTTTGGTAGTAATTCACCATGTTTACCATGGTTTAAATTGTTACTATCCACTGTCAATTCATCTATATTATTAATATTAAATCGTTCTTTTTGCTGTACAATATCCATCTTGTTTAAAAGTTAAACACATAATGAGTTATTAAAGTATTACACCAAGTCTTTTGTAGGAATCCAAGAAGTAGATGGATTTTGCCACTCCTGGCACAGGTCAAGGTCAGCGGTTGTAACTGGCAGGTGTGTGTTGTTAATTTGGGGGTGTTTTTGGGGGTTTGGGGTGGGGTTGGTAAGTGTGTCAAGGTCATCTGGAGGGGGGTTTTAAAAAAGGTGGTGAGTCTGGGGATGAGTCGCGGGCGGGAGTGTGGCGGGAGCGGATGGGGGGCTCCGGGAAATAAATTTATTTATTCATCAAAGCCCACCAGTGATCGTAGGATCGCTTCTACATCGTTTGCAGCCGTACTGTTGATTTCATTGCTCTGCACGGGTCGGGAGTCGGTGGTGGTAGTGTATGTAGGCAAATTTTGTGTGGGAAGACCGCCATTGTTATCGTTAGTAGTGGATGTCACTACTGGAGATTGTATGGGTGAACCCTGTCGCGTGTCCATAATTTGAAGAAATGAGAGCTGCTAGATGGTTATATTGTGAGTTGATAGAGTAGAATGAGAGATGTGTGTGATGAAGAACGGTTATATAAAACCCGGTAATATAGTGAATAAGAATAACTGGACAACATCATCAATAGGTGTGACAAGATTGTAATGTTGATATTTCAGCATATCAGTTAAGACTGTTTGCAAAATAGTGTCAGTAAAATAATTGTCATGAAGGTTGGATCTTGTAAAATGCAAGGGGTTAAAGCTGAACTGTTTCTTAAGTTTAGCAAATGTATTACGAGGTTTTGAAACTGTCTAGTTAGACTGTTTTTGTAAAATATGTTTGGTGCGTAAAAGTTTCAGCTGCAAAGTGTGGGAAGCCATTTTATAGTGGTTAGTAAGTGTGCACTGTGTAAAAACCAACTGATAAATGGTCAGTGTTTGTAAATGTGTTTGAATATATAGAGAGTGATTAGCATATTAACCGCGAACACATGTTTTAGAGTAAGAAATGTAAGTTAGAAAATCGCTAGAAAAGTAAAGACCGAAGTTTACTCTACGGAGCCCGGCAAATAAATGAGACGCGCGCGGTACTGACCCCGTATTTAAGCAATTTGTGAGTCACGAGCAACCCCTCCTCAACCCTCCCCCCTAAGCCGATGGGATAAAAGGGTGGGATTGCGGTCACCCCGGTCATTTGTCTGGTAGTGTTGCGATAGTTTGTATTAATGGGAGAGGCAAACATTTTAAAAATTATTTTGTTGAAAATATTAAGATAATATTCCAGTTGAAAAAGGAATTTGTTATTCTGTATCAATTGGCTATGAGTTGCACAAGTGTGAGCAATAGTCTGTTAAAAAGTTGATAAGGTAAGAGCTAGTAATTGTACAAACATTATAGCTTAGCAATAATTATATGTGTTATTAATGTGTAAAACGGTAAGTTAACACCATGGATAAGACCAATAGTAATGTAATACTATAACTGTTTGAAAGGTGTAAATATAATTAAGAGTTTAATAAAAAATACAGATGTGAATATGAATAATTAGCAGCAGGTAAATATAAATATTAAGTAACAATAAAAATAATGTTGATGCAAGGTTAATTTGTGCAGTAATAAAAAAATGGTAATGGGAAAGTAATATGTGTTTATAGTAAACAAAAAAGAAATAGTTGAAAACTAAGTTATACATGGGGTGTTAAAAACAAGTAGACCTAATTGGAGTAAGTTAAAAGAAAGCATATATAATATTATTAGACGGTAGCGACTTACCGAGGTGTTGTGTCAGCTGTGGGTCCCGCGAGTGGAAAGAGGCGCAGCTGCTCGTGTAACGGTATTTTATAACAGCAGGTGGTAATTATTATGAACTTGACCCCCCCTAAATAGGTAATTAACCCCCCCCCCCCCTACTTTATGTTGAAATAGTAATAGTAGTTAAGCTTGTGTAATACTAATTTGGTGTTACCAAACGGTAACTACTGTGGTTAAGATAATACAACATATACTTAAGATAAATTAAACTGATAGAGTAACGGCAATTAAGTTTGCTGTTGGCAATAGATAATAACCATAGTTGAGCGGCGAAAGGGAACAAATAACTTCCTACTGTTATTAAAATAATAGCAGTGAACAACTATGGTGTAATGCTATAAGGAAAATTGTGGCTGGATTAAGTGGAGAACATAATTAGATGTTGGCCAACATTATTGAAAGCTGCAACACAACACTTAAATTATCGACGACCTACTTGTAATAATCGCCGCTACGTGTATGAAACAGTGTTGCTTGGAAATTTCCTACTGAAGTTGTACTTTTGAACGTTGTAAGCCCCTCAAACCCCTACGAGTTCCCCCCACCATCTTCGAAGTTTACGAATATTCTGTCGAGAATTTTAGAATCAGTTCGTACTGAAACTCCGGACGCGGAGCTTCAGGACGAACTCAGAGGGTAACTTAAATATATAGGCGGCCGATATATATTTGAGTTATTCTTGCTGTTAGGGTTTTAATATTAATATTTTTTGTGTGTGACTGTGTGTGTGTAAAATGTTATTTATTTTCTAGTTTTAAGTTGCGTTATTTTTAAGTTTTAATTTGCGCATTGCGATGTTAGCATTAAGGTGTGTTATATTATTGCTA
>JAQYXR010000837.1:0-54135 GCA_030545055.2 Neoaliturus tenellus
CAAACAACTTAATGGGGGGTTTTTGCAACATACGGTAAATATTACGGTAAACGCTAAACGCTATTTTTATATTGGCAAATTTATAAATAATTCGCAGTTCGCGGTGGAGGAACCGGATATATAACGTATAACGTTTACCGCTGATCACTTTTCAACTAGTTTTTCATAGCTTCAAGCAGTATAAATAGTTAAATCAACCATAAATGAAATAGCTTTTAGAGTTTATCGTATTATGTGCAAAAACTCTCTAATATATTGAAAAAGTACAACAAAGTACAGTATTTTATTATTTAAATTATTTTTAGCTATAATTACTTCCAAGCGCAATAAATCTGTTTCATGAGTAATTTTCACCTGGTTGCATAACCCGGCCGTTTCCGTTGACCAATTAAGAAGTATCAGGCACAAATCAGCTGTTGAGTTGGTTGTCCTGCACCCGGTATTATAAATCAGCTGTGCGTAAGGTCAAAGGGGTCCGCCCACGAGTTTACCTTCAGTGGCGGACTTAGTGGCTAAAGATATAACGGTCAGGATACTTAGCAAATTATTTATAGTCATGTATATTTTTAAAGAAGAAAACTGTTACTAACAATTTGTGCAGACTGATGTTTCAAGTGGCTGCTGTTTTGATGTTCGGAAATCACAAAAAAATCTATTCTCACCTGAATGAACACATGGAATGTTAAATTATTGAAATGTCATAAAATAAACAATTATACTTTTTCTCCACTTAGTTTCATATAAATACTTTTAACCTGTAGCCAGAAAATATAGGCACTCCATACACACTTTTGTTTTTAAGAAAGTGTAACTTAGGCCTAGTTCAAAATTCAAAATATGAAATTCGTGAGAAATAAAATAAACCACTCACCAGCATCTACGGTTAAATAAGGTTCTGTTACATTACTAACAATTAAGTATTTAAGATTAAAATTACAGTTCATTTTACCGCTTCTCCACCACCACTATTTTTGCAATTGTAATTGGGTACCTATACTCTTCAGGTAAGGGTCATAAAAAGAAACATGTGCGATTACATTATTTAATGATAACATATCAGGCGGGCCGAGTATTTGATCGGCAACTTATAAAATTATACAGTAAACAACATATACCGTAATCATGTCTGTGGTCAACGCCACAATTCCGGGAATAAAGGTCGTTCGCTTCGCTTACTTGACATTCCGAAAGGTGCTGCCAATCTGCCAATGTATACAGAACCGAATAAGTAGGAACATCCTGAGGAATGAGAACGCCACCCTTGAAACACAGATAGCACCACCAAGATGTGATTATTATTTCAAGATTATACTGATTTGTTGAATGGAAACAAATGGCTAGAATCATTTTGGAAGAAGTTTGTTATTGTTTTGATTTTTTGTATAAGAAATATCCTAATTTTGACATGAGGTAGAAAGAGCGCTTCCCTTGACAATAAAGAGAAATAAGCATAATCCTAGCATCACCTCTATATTTTCCTCTGGTTTTCGCGGGTAAAAAAAAAAAAATGGGATGTCCCTACTTATTCGGGTTTTTATGCATGCTACTGCACAATCCAGTCTACAAATTTGTTGAAACACATGTTGAAATGTACCATGTTCCAATAGTAAATTTCGTCACAAGGGCCGAAAGTGGCGTTTTGCCGGCCCCGAGATCGTGTTTCAAGTTCGAGACGAAGTCCAAAACTTGAAACGATCGAGGGTTGGCAAAACGCTTTCGGCCCGAGTTACGAACATGTATATTTACATATTTCAAAATACATATGTACGCGTAGTATTAATCATATCTCTTCAGTCTGCTGGTGTTAATATTTTTCTATACATTTACTTTGACTTAAAAGGTAGTTTGGTCTCTGAATAGCCCATACCTTACGGTTATTCTGAATAAAATAGTATGTAGGTCTAGCTGCTGTACCTTTTTATTTCAAAACTTATGAATTCATGAAGCAATGATATAACGCAAGTTCCAATAAATCGCTGTAAAACATTCTATTATCAAAGCAATCATAATCCCCAAGCACTAGACGCAGACTATGGGAGAAATACAAACATAAAAAGCCCAACCTTGATCTTTACAAGCGGAGAGGATAGACTCGCATAAAAGGAGTAATTTTCCCAACAATAATCCTTATAACATTGTTTTAAACGGAGGAAAATTGCGTCGAATAATCACTATAGCCGAACGACAACGATGTAAACCACACTTAACCTCCAGGGATACAGTGATGCACACGTGCTGGGAATGCACAGCATGGCTGCCACCGCGTTATCAGAACGTAAATTGTACCGGATTCCTCCATTCTTGACTTTAATAGCGGCCGGGAATCCAGTCCGTTTGTGGAATCTGGGAACGACTTCCGCGACTGAAACTAATTTTGAAAACAATAAAACGCTGTAGGAAATCATTCGGTTTTGCAACAGATCGACGGCGACGTGAAGGAGATAAAAGCGATGGGAACGATTACAGACCCATCGCGCTCGCGCCCCGAGATATTAAAATGTCGCAAATTAACCGCAGACGGTAATGAAGCTTTGGTTCAGGCACGACTTCATGGGGCGGCGGGTATCGGAGTCGGTTGTGGGTCTGTGGTCTGAAAATGTAAACGGAATTATAAATTCGATAGGCGTTAAAGGTATTTAACAATAATTGTGCCATAACGTAATCATTTTCCCTGGTTAATGAACTACTCGTAGTTTTAAATATACTGTTTAATGTAAATTACATCACATAAACTGACGTAAACCTGGTAGCGTCTGCTATGTTTAATGAAAACCGTTAGTTCAAAACATTGAAGTTAGGTTTATTGATGTTAGGTAATTGATATTTTCTAAATGGCCTACTGAAATAGAAACAAACAACTTAATGGGGGGTTTTTGCAACATACGGTAAATATTACGGTAAACGCTAAACGCTATTTTTATATTGGCAAATTTATAAATAATTCGCAGTTCGCGGTGGAGGAACCGGATATATAACGTATAACGTTTACCGCTGATCACTTTTCAACTAGTTTTTCATAGCTTCAAGCAGTATAAATAGTTAAATCAACCATAAATGAAATAGCTTTTAGAGTTTATCGTATTATGTGCAAAAACTCTCTAATATATTGAAAAAGTACAACAAAGTACAGTATTTTATTATTTAAATTATTTTTAGCTATAATTACTTCCAAGCGCAATAAATCTGTTTCATGAGTAATTTTCACCTGGTTGCATAACCCGGCCGTTTCCGTTGACCAATTAAGAAGTATCAGGCACAAATCAGCTGTTGAGTTGGTTGTCCTGCACCCGGTATTATAAATCAGCTGTGCGTAAGGTCAAAGGGGTCCGCCCACGAGTTTACCTTCAGTGGCGGACTTAGTGGCTAAAGATATAACGGTCAGGATACTTAGCAAATTATTTATAGTCATGTATATTTTTAAAGAAGAAAACTGTTACTAACAATTTGTGCAGACTGATGTTTCAAGTGGCTGCTGTTTTGATGTTCGGAAATCACAAAAAAATCTATTCTCACCTGAATGAACACATGGAATGTTAAATTATTGAAATGTCATAAAATAAACAATTATACTTTTTCTCCACTTAGTTTCATATAAATACTTTTAACCTGTAGCCAGAAAATATAGGCACTCCATACACACTTTTGTTTTTAAGAAAGTGTAACTTAGGCCTAGTTCAAAATTCAAAATATGAAATTCGTGAGAAATAAAATAAACCACTCACCAGCATCTACGGTTAAATAAGGTTCTGTTACATTACTAACAATTAAGTATTTAAGATTAAAATTACAGTTCATTTTACCGCTTCTCCACCACCACTATTTTTGCAATTGTAATTGGGTACCTATACTCTTCAGGTAAGGGTCATAAAAAGAAACATGTGCGATTACATTATTTAATGATAACATATCAGGCGGGCCGAGTATTTGATCGGCAACTTATAAAATTATACAGTAAACAACATATACCGTAATCATGTCTGTGGTCAACGCCACAATTCCGGGAATAAAGGTCGTTCGCTTCGCTTACTTGACATTCCGAAAGGTGCTGCCAATCTGCCAATGTATACAGAACCGAATAAGTAGGAACATCCTGAGGAATGAGAACGCCACCCTTGAAACACAGATAGCACCACCAAGATGTGATTATTATTTCAAGATTATACTGATTTGTTGAATGGAAACAAATGGCTAGAATCATTTTGGAAGAAGTTTGTTATTGTTTTGATTTTTTGTATAAGAAATATCCTAATTTTGACATGAGGTAGAAAGAGCGCTTCCCTTGACAATAAAGAGAAATAAGCATAATCCTAGCATCACCTCTATATTTTCCTCTGGTTTTCGCGGGTAAAAAAAAAAAATGGGATGTCCCTACTTATTCGGGTTTTTATGCATGCTACTGCACAATCCAGTCTACAAATTTGTTGAAACACATGTTGAAATGTACCATGTTCCAATAGTAAATTTCGTCACAAGGGCCGAAAGTGGCGTTTTGCCGGCCCCGAGATCGTGTTTCAAGTTCGAGACGAAGTCCAAAACTTGAAACGATCGAGGGTTGGCAAAACGCTTTCGGCCCGAGTTACGAACATGTATATTTACATATTTCAAAATACATATGTACGCGTAGTATTAATCATATCTCTTCAGTCTGCTGGTGTTAATATTTTTCTATACATTTACTTTGACTTAAAAGGTAGTTTGGTCTCTGAATAGCCCATACCTTACGGTTATTCTGAATAAAATAGTATGTAGGTCTAGCTGCTGTACCTTTTTATTTCAAAACTTATGAATTCATGAAGCAATGATATAACGCAAGTTCCAATAAATCGCTGTAAAACATTCTATTATCAAAGCAATCATAATCCCCAAGCACTAGACGCAGACTATGGGAGAAATACAAACATAAAAAGCCCAACCTTGATCTTTACAAGCGGAGAGGATAGACTCGCATAAAAGGAGTAATTTTCCCAACAATAATCCTTATAACATTGTTTTAAACGGAGGAAAATTGCGTCGAATAATCACTATAGCCGAACGACAACGATGTAAACCACACTTAACCTCCAGGGATACAGTGATGCACACGTGCTGGGAATGCACAGCATGGCTGCCACCGCGTTATCAGAACGTAAATTGTACCGGATTCCTCCATTCTTGACTTTAATAGCGGCCGGGAATCCAGTCCGTTTGTGGAATCTGGGAACGACTTCCGCGACTGAAACTAATTTTGAAAACAATAAAACGCTGTAGGAAATCATTCGGTTTTGCAACAGATCGACGGCGACGTGAAGGAGATAAAAGCGATGGGAACGATTACAGACCCATCGCGCTCGCGCCCCGAGATATTAAAATGTCGCAAATTAACCGCAGACGGTAATGAAGCTTTGGTTCAGGCACGACTTCATGGGGCGGCGGGTATCGGAGTCGGTTGTGGGTCTGTGGTCTGAAAATGTAAACGGAATTATAAATTCGATAGGCGTTAAAGGTATTTAACAATAATTGTGCCATAACGTAATCATTTTCCCTGGTTAATGAACTACTCGTAGTTTTAAATATACTGTTTAATGTAAATTACATCACATAAACTGACGTAAACCTGGTAGCGTCTGCTATGTTTAATGAAAACCGTTAGTTCAAAACATTGAAGTTAGGTTTATTGATGTTAGGTAATTGATATTTTCTAAATGGCCTACTGAAATAGAAACAAACAACTTAATGGGGGGTTTTTGCAACATACGGTAAATATTACGGTAAACGCTAAACGCTATTTTTATATTGGCAAATTTATAAATAATTCGCAGTTCGCGGTGGAGGAACCGGATATATAACGTATAACGTTTACCGCTGATCACTTTTCAACTAGTTTTTCATAGCTTCAAGCAGTATAAATAGGTAAATCAACCATAAATGAAATAGCTTTTAGAGTTTATCGTATTATGTGCAAAAACTCTCTAATATATTGAAAAAGTACAACAAAGTACAGTATTTTATTATTTAAATTATTTTTAGCTATAATTACTTCCAAGCGCAATAAATCTGTTTCATGAGTAATTTTCACCTGGTTGCATAACCCGGCCGTTTCCGTTGACCAATTAAGAAGTATCAGGCACAAATCAGCTGTTGAGTTGGTTGTCCTGCACCCGGTATTATAAATCAGCTGTGCGTAAGGTCAAAGGGGTCCGCCCACGAGTTTACCTTCAGTGGCGGACTTAGTGGCTAAAGATATAACGGTCAGGATACTTAGCAAATTATTTATAGTCATGTATATTTTTAAAGAAGAAAACTGTTACTAACAATTTGTGCAGACTGATGTTTCAAGTGGCTGCTGTTTTGATGTTCGGAAATCACAAAAAAATCTATTCTCACCTGAATGAACACATGGAATGTTAAATTATTGAAATGTCATAAAATAAAAAATTATACTTTTTCTCCACTTAGTTTCATATAAATACTTTTAACCTGTAGCCAGAAAATATAGGCACTCCATACACACTTTTGTTTTTAAGAAAGTGTAACTTAGGCCTAGTTCAAAATTCAAAATATGAAATTCGTGAGAAATAAAATAAACCACTCACCAGCATCTACGGTTAAATAAGGTTCTGTTACATTACTAACAATTAAGTATTTAAGATTAAAATTACAGTTCATTTTACCGCTTCTCCACCACCACTATTTTTGCAATTGTAATTGGGTACCTATACTCTTCAGGTAAGGGTCATAAAAAGAAACATGTGCGATTACATTATTTAATGATAACATATCAGGCGGGCCGAGTATTTGATCGGCAACTTATAAAATTATACAGTAAACAACATATACCGTAATCATGTCTGTGGTCAACGCCACAATTCCGGGAATAAAGGTCGTTCGCTTCGCTTACTTGACATTCCGAAAGGTGCTGCCAATCTGCCAATGTATACAGAACCGAATAAGTAGGAACATCCTGAGGAATGAGAACGCCACCCTTGAAACACAGATAGCACCACCAAGATGTGATTATTATTTCAAGATTATACTGATTTGTTGAATGGAAACAAATGGCTAGAATCATTTTGGAAGAAGTTTGTTATTGTTTTGATTTTTTGTATAAGAAATATCCTAATTTTGACATGAGGTAGAAAGAGCGCTTCCCTTGACAATTAAGAGAAATAAGCATAATCCTAGCATCACCTCTATATTTTCCTCTGGTTTTCGCGGGTAAAAAAAAAAAAATGGGATGTCCCTACTTATTCGGGTTTTTATGCATGCTACTGCACAATCCAGTCTACAAATTTGTTGAAACACATGTTGAAATGTACCATGTTCCAATAGTAAATTTCGTCACAAGGGCCGAAAGTGGCGTTTTGCCGGCCCCGAGATCGTGTTTCAAGTTCGAGACGAAGTCCAAAACTTGAAACGATCGAGGGTTGGCAAAACGCTTTCGGCCCGAGTTACGAACGATACTTTCATCACACTACATAGAATCACACTCCAAAAAAGTGAAAAATTACTTTTTCGTTCATAACAAACAAAACATAACCTCAACTAATTTAGCGAGATGTACTGCTTGTGTTTCTGGTTGCCAGGCAACCACTTTACAACAGAAGCCACCGAAACTAGAATACTCTATAACGGTAGGTGACAAATACAGCTGATTCCACGGGAAAAGCATTATTTTCCCATATATATTTAACTGCTATCAGCTGAACTACCAACTACGTCACTGATTTGTTATTTGTTGTTGTTGTTGTCACCTATCTTCTTATATTCTAGATTTCTCTGCTACCGTTTCCATTACCGCTCTAGGCCGGCAAAACATGTGTTTCGTCGGTAGAAGCGAGGGTCGAAAACAGGTCGATGTAGTGTGATGAAAAATCCTCTTCTTATCGTTTGCTCCTTACATTATAACTATGTACATCCTTCCATAACTGCAATGTTTACACGGAACTCTTGGTTTCCCCATCAACGCCCGCGTCGTCGTCGCTTCGGTCGGTTATCCAACAGGTGTCGCTGTTTACAGGCCTGCAGCGCACATTTGGCAGAAGGGCCGTTCCCATCGCCAACACAAACACGGGCGAAAGTAAACGGAAGACAATAATTTCTCCAAACACCAGCACCACGCTGGGCCGCCGACCTCAGGACATAACATGACAACATGACAGGTCCGAACATGTTACGTGAGTAACTACGTGCGCGCAACAAAAATTAATAAGGAAATTACCTTTCAGACTTTATTTACAAGTTAGGGGTGTTGGAGGAAATTAAAATTAATTAATTTTGGGTTGATTGTTTTGCTTACCTTATTCAATTCTCTAAAAGTTAGCTGTTTAAACATTTTAGAGTGAGAAACACGCTTTGAAAGCTATAATGTTAATGGAAATGGTAATGCAACTGGCACACAGTACTGCAGATTGTTTTTATTTTGTTTATTTGATTTAAATTAAAAAAATCTTGAGTATTCATCAAGATCGAGTTTCAACGTGGTAATTATGTTTATTTTAACTTGATTGTTTGTTATTGCATTACTGTATAACAAATTCGTAAATTAATACTCCAAAACCTTTTGATTAAGGAAATAGAAATGAAACTGAGCAATTAACGGTTTATTTAGAACATATTTTTTGCATAAGCTTTAGATGATTATAGTGAATTATGACGTAACAGTCTTTTTGAGTGCAAGGTAAAAAGAAAACAATTTTGTAACCGATGCTATTTCAATTTCAGACTCAATTTTTCTCTTTCACTAATAAATAACATCCGATATTATTAAATGCAGCTTTAATGTAAATTCTGTTGTTTATTGGATCTACTAGCGACGAAGCTTCGTGATCTATTTGCAACAGATTAACAGGGCGAGCTGCGAACGCGGATACACAAGATCCGCCCACTTTTTACAATGACAAAACCACATAAACTTCCGCCGGCGCGAAAATACGCGGAACCAGTGGTACCAATCGCTCTGGATCAAACATAAATTTCCCTACCATCTACCTCGTATTTACCCATTTCATAAGTGTTCTTAATTGTTGATTAAAAGCCAAAATAAGTCTATACAATTTTGTTATATTCTTAAATAAGTTTAAAAAGTTGTCTATGATTAATATTATATAGATATATCTGGGACAAATTAGGAAATAAACCAAAAGTATTTAAAAGTTGTTAAATGATGGAGGTTCGTTATGTTTACAAAATTTCCTGTATTTTTCACAACAATAATGCAAATTTTACAGGGTAAAAACGTACTGAAAAATATTGTTTAGCATAATCAACAAGAATGGTCAAGAAATATTTTTATGGCGTTTTTTTTCAATATAATTGATTTATGACTGAATATGATTAGGCTATTCTTCAAGTATTCTAATGTTTTAATGGTCTTAAATCACTGTTTGAAATGTGTTTACGTGTTTTAGTTCTCACCTCAAGGTGATTTTAATTTACGTTTAAGACTATTTTAATTGTGAAACTCAATGTAAAAAAATCAGTTGAAAAAATTATTGGTTAAAAATTTAAATTTAAATCGATTGTAATTGGATTTTGTCTTATTTGTGAGCCGCCGTAAAATTCATCAGGCGTTCACGATTTTTTTATTTTATTTTCGACTAGACTGAAAATACCAAACGGGTATGTGTGTAGCATTGTATCTTGATAATATAAAATGAATCGTCATCAAATACAGTCCTGCTTCATTTCATTTACTAGAATATTCCATTCTTCTAAATTGCATTAATTCAATACAATAATGGTTTTTACTTTGGGCGATGCCTTTAGGTAGCAAGACTGTCATCCTCATACCCACAGCCTTGCTGCAGAAAAGCCTAGTGATAGATTTAATGTTTAATATTGGAAATACCAACATTTAAGCTTATCTGTATAGCCCATAGCAGCATAGTTATAGCAATAACGTTTTTCTCTCTAGAATGTAGGAGCGGTTTCCACGCCATCGCAGTCGCAGAGCTGGCGGTGTCCCCCGGCCTGCATACCATCACCTCCACCCGGAGCTATACGGCGGTTCTACGGCGCTACGGCGCTGTGGCGCTGCGTGGCGCGGTGTGGCGCGGTGTGGCGCGGGGTCGGCGTGTGTTTCGGAGTTCGTTGCTCTCCGGCTCCACACACGTGCTTTGGGCAGAACACGGCAACTTGAGAGTCCACAGCCTCCTCCGCTAATAAGATGCATCGCCAACACTCAGTCTTCGATCACTCAGTCTTCGATCACGTTTCCGACAAATCAATTATTTGTTTTGTTTATATACTTAAATCAATAATTTTTATGTTTGAATAACCGTTGTGGTCTTTAACTCTACCAGGAACTTACATACTGATCTAATTGTTTTAATCACCGTAGCATTATAACAGTTACTCCCTCCTTCCATAATTTATACAAATTAAGTAACTAAGAATAATTATAAGATATTTTACCTTTATTGCATTATTTAATCAATTGTTTGCAAATTGTTTACCTGATTTGACCAGATATATGCTGATTGAACCATTCGCAGTAAATCAGATAATCGATTTCAGTAGGCCTACGTAGTGAAACAACCTCCTCCGTTGGATTATCATACAACTCTCATGCGTTGCCCCCTAAATTTATAATTACAACACTTTATTTTATAAAAAAAAAATTTGAATTATGTGCTTGGGGCACTGATTCCAGCTAAACTTAATATTTATCGACGAATCTTAACGAAATAGTGTTTATCGATGACCGGTTAAACGGGAGCAAAACCGCTTTTACGAACACGCGTCTTATTTATTCTTTCTGCTGGTTTAGTTGATGGTTTTTATAGTATTTAGGCAATAGCCTAAAGTATAAATATAAAAGGAAGTATAAATATATCTTCTTTCTGTTTGATGCTCAGTTCAATTTATTTTAAAGTTTTTTTTTTTTATAAACTCTGTAGACTTCAAAATTAGCTAAACTTAACAAAAAAATTGCTGGATGTTAGTTAAATTTATGTATAAATTAGATAACTATAAATTTGAAGATAAGAACTCGTCCTGCGCATGGACCCCATTTTCCAGTACCGTAACTGATTATCTATAAAAAAATGTAATTAGTTATAGAAATTTCCTGGACTAAATTGAATAATTGAACCAGTTGTAGTAAAATAGTTCGAGAAATAATCAATATCACTATGTACCTCCACATTTTCGGTAATGGTGAAATTCTCAGTCTCAATTCAGTCTCAAATTTAATTCATAACGTGTAACCAAGCACAAGACTTGACGATTTCTTTAAAAGACCAAAGTTCTTACCTATATGACATAACTTTAAACCAGAACTTTTACTGAAACTACATAAATTGTCTCAACGACACTAATACAGATTTACAAGCAGCACAATCGGCGAGATTTTTATCACACAATTTACTGCCCCGACCTCCGCCCTCTGCACTACGAGGTGTGAATGGACTCAATAAAACTAATTGCCGCGTGTCGTTTTACAGCGTTGAGCATGACTGATCGCTGTACTCTATGGCGTCTGCTCGCCGCGCCGTGTATTACTCTGTGTCCCCGTGGGCTCTGTGACCCCTGCCCTCTCGCCAAGGCCTTTATCAACTCCCGCACGCGTACGATCCGCACGAGCGCGGATGTGCGTACACAAAGAGTAGGTCAGTTTTACGCGTATGCATTGAGTGGGAACAATAGAAGTAGTGTTGATGTGTGTTAAGTTTATCCGGGATTTTTTAACTCCTCGTGGGGGCCACCATTTCATAGACATAATGTTTGGTCATTTGACGAGTTGGTCGACTTTTAAAAAAATTAAATAATATATCTTAATAAAAGCGGGAAACCAACTGATCGATATGGTTATTTTACCTAACATAATGTCGATCAGTTGGTTCCAGTGGCTTATGTTATTATTATTTATTAATTATTTAAAATCGCGCAAATGGTCATGCTACCAAGTCTCATATTGATCAGTTGGTTTCCCGGTTTTATTTAGATATTTAATTTTTTTAAAGTCGACCAATTCGTCAAACGACCAAACATCATGTCAAATTTTAGCCCACCATATTTCTGTTGGATTTCTTTTGTTCCGAAGGTGTGTGTTCACACGGTGGCCCTCCTATGACTGATCGGGACATTACAGAATACTGTAATATTTTTTAACACTTTTGTAGTTGCTGCATTATTTAGCAATAAAAAACTAACTTTTAAAATAAAATGTTTAACGGGGAGTCTTGTAGAGTAGCCTAATATTATTCGATAATGTATACTAATCTATAGCATTCTTTATATCTGTATAAAGTAGGCTACATTTCAAGAGTTTATTTGTGAGTATTTAGTCAGTAATTTTATTACTTTTCAAAGTTTTCACTGCGATTTTCTATAGTGATTTTTTGTTGTGTATGAGACAGAAATATTTTAATGGTGAGATTTTGCATATATCTGCTTTTAATTGAAACCACTCCAACCCTAACAACGATTTGTATATATCCCAAGAATAAAATCTGAGACTTCTTGAATTGGAGTCCTAGACGCTAACTAAAGGCTAGATTGATGCAAACGCTTTATTCTTCAAGATGTACTTCATTAAACTATTTGTCAACCTTTCCCCACAAAAAACAGTAAAAATTAAACGAATAAAAACTGGTTCATTGTTTGCCATTTTTGTTTTAATTAATATAAATGTAAATAGGCCACCATATCGACTATGATAGTGCAATATTTCATTCCACTGTCGCAGGACCACACGCATCACATGACACCTGTGTACACAACTGTATGCACAGCCTGCTTCAATTATTCACTCAATAGTCGACATTCACCACAGAAGAGTGCAGTGTTAATGTGCCATGTTTAGCTTCTCTCCCACCTCAGGGAATCCTCTCTTCAATTTATACAATGAAAATACATGCACATTTCCACTGTGTATAAATATATAGAGCTTCTCAATACAATTTTGAAAAGTTCCATCCGGAATTTCTATGAGTATAGTTTTAATTTTGAATAGGGGTACATGTATTCTAATACTTGATAACTTCTTTAGAAATAAATACA
Source organism: Neoaliturus tenellus (assembly GCA_030545055.2). Lineage (NCBI taxonomy): Eukaryota > Metazoa > Arthropoda > Insecta > Hemiptera > Cicadellidae > Neoaliturus > Neoaliturus tenellus. The sequence goes on from JAQYXR010000837.1 coordinate 12,982, forward strand.
ACCCTCCCGTCACATTCTCTCCAATTTGATTGTTGAGTTCTTATACTAGGGGCCGTCCATAAATTACGTCATCGCTTTTTTGCCATTTTTTGACCCCCCCTCCCTAAAATCATCCTACCATCATAATTTGTCTGACCCCCCCCCCCCTCTTGGAAAAATGACGTCATTTTCAACAAACCTTCGTTTTGAGTAAAAAATAATGCTTTTTAAACGCTACATGATAAACTAAAAAATTGACTAGTCAAATCTGAATTTACCTTCAGAAATAAAGCCAAAATGACTTTCTCAATGTAAAGAAAACTATAAACCAACGCCTTAAAATAGTCTCATGTATTTTAAAGATAATTATTTTATAATTGTTGAGTTGTGTTAGAATTTATCATTGTTTTACTGTTAAAATTTCATATAAAACATCATATTTAAAATGACGTCATATCAAAGCCGACCCCCCCCCCCCCTTGAACATCACCTTACCGTCATTTTCAATCTGGACCCTCCCCCCCTATTTTCAGATGACGTAATTTATGGACGACCCCGTGGAGCTATAATGTTATGTCGGTCTTTAAATGTTTCAATTCAATTTTAACCGTCAAAATGACACATTCATAAACGTTTATCAAGATTAATTCGTAACTAAACGTACAGTATCCCTTAAAACTATGTATGACTATACCTATTTTATTCAGCAAATTCAACATTTTAAAATAAAACCTTGCATTAAAAACTATTCAAAGTGGTTTATAAGATTAACCAAACCTTTCTATGATCTGTTGGGAAATTTAAATCCGTAGGACCATGTAAATGTACGAATTTTAATTAAAATCAATACACCACATGTTTAATATAGGATTTTTTTGTGCAAGAAACTTTTTTTTTTGAGTTTTAACCAGATTTTAACGATTTTGTTCAATTGGATAGAGCTTGGCAAGAAGTTTTATCTAAATTGTTCCTAAAGAAATATATAAATATCCATTCAAATGGCAAAGGCACTTCAAGTAAATTTAAATTTTTACCATTTGAATAACTCTGGTAAAAAGATTAATTGATTTTCACGTTTAACAGCTGTGAAGAGTAAACACTGTTTACTAATAGCGAGAGCATTTGGCTATTTATTCCCAGAGACCGCGGTGCACTCTGGATACTATATAGAGACTCAGAATACACTGTTTAGCGAACTTCATTAGAAAAGCGTAAACAGTGAAAATATTTGTATGCAGTTTAATTTTTTTTATTAATATCCAACCCAAGTTGCTCGATTTCGAGCAACGCCTACTAGTATAGAAAAATCATAAGCATATCCCATTTCGAATTCCAATTTCCATCGAAGCTCATGAAACCATTACTGCAGACGCACAAAGCAACGCAGAACTGCGGAAAATAAGTCATAACAGTGCATTTTCCGGTGGCAGTAATTTCTCTGCGTTTTCCCGGTTATCTGCTAGGCGTTCCCCAAGGTCTGGCATTGTTTTCAGCTTCAGCTATCGGCGTCCCCCGCCCCGGCCCCGGCTGACTCAGCGCTCCCTCGTCGTCGTCGTCGGCTCCCACCTCCCATTCATCTCTCTGATTAGCCGATCCTCCGGAAGACTCTGGCGGTTGCAAATAGAGGGTGTAGGACGTCGCCTTGAGTTGCAGCTATTCAATGATTAGAGTGTTTCTGAAATGAGAGATTTTAATGCATGGGTGTGCCTCGTTTTGCATCTCGATTTTTCTGGTTTGACCTTTTGGGTCTGTGGGAGGATTGGAGTCTAGGAAAGGCAGGGAGGGGAATCTGAGTTTTCATTGTGTTGTTGCAATGTTGAGTAATTGTCAAATGCAACAATTAATTGAAGTGAGAGCTTACAAAGTAGAATTTAAAATTGAGCTGACAATTATTTCAGAATTCCTTCTTTGTGTAATATGAAATTGATCTGTTGGGTATTATCGCAACCAACTAAAAAAGCAATTTTAATGTCATATTGAATGGTGCTAGCCTCCGGATTACGTTGAAATACTAACATTGGTTTAAATACCTGCTTTCTGTAATCCAATGATTGTTGATGCTGGGGCCACTAGTTTGATTCTGATACAGAAGATCGTACAGAAGATGTCCGCAGCACTTTATATGAAGGTTGTCAGGAATAATAAAATTATAAATAAATAAGTAAGTGGCTTGGCAATCTCAGAAGGGGAAAAATTTACATCATGCACGGAGACCTGTCCGCAAACTAGAATCCTCCCACCCCAAGGGCCTTGTTTACCCCCCTCGTAAAACCAGACATGTCCGCAAACTGTTCTGTCCGCAAATAGGACTGTCCGCAAATAGGAGGACACCCTGAGTTTGGCGAGCAACGCGACAGGGCAGAAGTTGAGCCTTTTTATCTTCCTGACAACCTTCATAGAGGTGCTACCGACATCTTCTGTATGGCCTGATGATAATTTATAAATTATTAATCGAAATCGCCAACTGTTCTAGTGTTCTGCTGATAACTAAGTAGCCTATCTTATTTGATAAATATTGTACCTAGATTTTTACTTTACTTCAAGGAAACTTGTCCTTCCCAATAAATTAGATGTTATTTTACGTTTATTTTGGCTTAAAATATTATCTATATCATTGTACGCTCAACCATTTAATTTACAATTCAGGTGTTTGATGAACATTTCACTTCCGCATTCCCTGTGCCATTGGACTAGCCAATAACTTACGCCAACAATTCGTTAGGAATAAGATTAATGCTTTGGCTTAGCTTATGAAATGTCAGAGTGCTGGCCAAACAATATATTTGCATTCAGTCATTTCATAGATGAGTATAAAGTAGGATAACGCATGATGAATTGTGAAGCGAGAGCTTGTTTATAAAGTTGTTATCAATTTCTTGGTTCAGAAGTCTACCTTGATTCATTTTAAAATTTTATAACAATGCTAAAATAAACAATCATGATTAATAAAAGTCTTTCCAGTTCTATTTGAACTAAGTTAAAAATAATTATTTTAAAATTAATTTTACTATATAGGTACTTGTGCTTATTGTAGCATGTAATGAGACGAGAAAAATTTAATTAATTATTTTAAAACCCTGAAAGAAGGAAACAAGGCGCAACATGTGTTTCTCATTATTTCCCGGAAAATAAGTGCATAGCCTACTAATTGCAAGCTTTTACTTTCACGTTTGCCGAATATTCAATATAAATCCTATTGCAAAATCAGTAAAAATTTTAAATCTATTGAATATGTCTGTCTACGGTAGGCCTGAAGGGCGTTAAAGAGTTGAGTTGCATTTGATATCTAAGTTAACTCTACAGTATAGGCCTACATCGCCACCAAAATACCCAGACAAAGTAGTAGAAGAACCTTACAAAATAAATACAGTAATAGCAAACCAATGTTAAAGCTTATGTTGAAACTGCTTTGGATTGCCACTAAGTATGTTTTATTGTCCATAACAGACAATGTTAACACCCCCTCTCCATGTGAACTCTATTTTTTGAAAGGGCTTGTCAAACCGAATGTCAAAACATTTTCAAAAGTAATGAAAATTGTTACTTAGACCGATAAACACAAATTTTTGTTCCAAATAAATGAGTTATTGCTTATTGTTAAACATTGTTCTTAGCGAGAATAGATCGAATTGTGATTGACCCAAACTTTCCTTAAAGTTAAAAAAATAACTATAAGTTTAAATCCCCTTTTAAATCTTCTATACTTATTTAATACGCTAAGGGTTTTTTTGTCTTGAGAACTCCTACAATTTTCAACCGATTTTCAAGTTTTGGTGTCGTTGGATAGGGCTTGGTCTGTAGTTGTTTCCGCAAAAATTGATGAGAATCTGACAAAAAATAAGGCGCTATCCACCATTGAAATCTAAAAAATTCCCATTTAAATAACATTGCGATTGAATAAAGCATTTTAAACATCTGTTAATAATCATCTGTAAAAAATGCGTGTAGTTTTGGTGATTACAGATATTCACAATATTGTATTGGTCGGATGTCATTGATTTAGAGCTAAAGTAACATTTTTACTGTATTAAAATAAATTGCTCGATTTCGAGCAACACGTATACTAGTATTAATAATGTTGGCTTATATTTTTCTATAACACCGCCAAACCCGTCTTTTATGTCGGACCTTAAAGATTTCCAGCCCCCGGAATAAATCTGCAAACCGACGAGCACCAATGACCAATGACGTCAAGATCAGCTGATCGGTGGTAAACAATGCATGGCCGTGACGTAGTAACATTGCTCCCCCTATACCGGTACAGCCTACAGCATGGGCGGTCGCGGCGTACCGAATGGCGGCGCACAACATATCGTGCGCTACTGAAATAGGAAAATGGATCGTTCCAGTCAATTATCACTGCTGCTGGCATTTAATTGTCATGGCAGGGACAATAACATGGCGAAACTGGGTATCGGGGCCTCGGTCGGCGCGGCGAGCTTTGATCTGGATATTGAAAATATATTGGATATGTAGGCGTAACAAATGCAACATGACTGGCTAGATTAAGCTAACCTATGCTGCCGGTTGGATCTTGAGAAAAGTCAGAACCGTCTTAAATATTTGAAACTAGACCAAGTTGCCTGTGTTCATTCGGCTATTAACTAAGGATACGACAAATGAGTCAGCTGGTCTTTGTCGGTAACAAATCTGCACTCATCCACCATTCAGTCTTATTCACCTTAAAATTCGCACCTGACTGCGAAGGTGTCTTCACATTAAGTATCAAGTAAGAGAGAGGTGACATTCTGCGTAAATATTTTGAAACTTGATGAACACGACATGGTATAAACTGCTAGTCTTATTCTAGCCTTAATGATTGATTGGTATTTGTAAGAAAAATGTAGTATAGCTTCATCACAGAAATCCTGTATTTTTACAGTAAATTGATGGTTGATGTTCTTGTCATTGCAAAGTTTTGTTTCTATACATTGAGCCTCGATCAGCTTACGAGATAGAATACTCCTAGAGATGTAGTCCTGATTTGTTTGCTTTTCATGATAAAAGATACCTGTTACCAGTAGTTTTAATTAATTATAAATTTAAATGATTACAGGGGGATATTCGAAAGAACTCAGTGTCAATCAAACAAACATAACCCAAACTGATAAATTTATATCTTGTATTATTAATTTCCTCCAGATGAATAGTAAACGTATATCCCTACTTATTTTTCAAACACCTTTTAAGAAAAGCACATCAAAACCTGTATTCACACCATATTAATAATCGGTCTCTCCAAACAATAAAAACTTCCCACCAATCCCCTAAGATCCAATTACCACTTTAATTCTCAATGGACCTCTTTGACAGCCTTCAGACCTTCTACATCCACCGCTCCCACAAGAGACGCTGGCGCGACTTGGGGATTTTCACCCAACAAAAGATATAATTGGGCTCGATGGCGCGGGCTATAGTTGCCATCAGTTCCGCCAGGCGCGGCAGTGCGCTATGAGTGTGAGAAGACTCCCACAGATGGCAGCGCAGTCGCGCCGCTTCGCTACTACGCGTGCGCACTGGCGACGTCCTTGACACAATTTCTCTTCCGCACTCTCTCCAACTCCTTTCGCGCTCATCGCGGTTACATCAGCGCGGGCCTGGGCACGCTTGGATTTCCTTGAATGCCGTTGGTGATTTAGGGTTTGTAAAGAGGAAACGTTATTTTCATGACGTGATCAATGGTTGTTTGGATATGCGGGTGTTTAAATGGTTTTTAATGTGTTCTCAAGTTCACTTTTCGATTCGTTTTGGTTTTATGGTATTTGCGTATTTGCATTTAGCTACTGTACAACTTATATATGAAAACCACAAGCACCTCATGCATATAAAACATTAAGAAAATGTTGTAGCCAGAAAACAAATCAATCATTTTGTTCACCGTAAGTTTAAAGAAGGGAGGCCTTCTATCGTGTAAATCTTCTCGTCTGTATAATTTTTCTAAAGGAAATACATTAAAAAATGTGTACCAAAACCACAAGTTTTTTCGATGGGCCGAAAAAGTACCGGTAGACGTCCCGGGAAAAAAACGAAGGGACAGACAGCTTAACTCGAGCACTGGTAATGGAGAGAGATGTCAAGGAACATGACAACATAACATTTGAACTTGACGAATTTCAAAATCCTCTACGCAGGTAACTGTAGGCCCTACCGCCCGGAAGAGTTCCCGACCAGAAGGGATCCCATTAAGACAATAAGTTATTATTTTGACATTTGCAAACATCTCAGCAAAATCTAAAACTATTATTTATTCTAGTGCTTATATGTCAATGTGAATGTTAATTCCTAAACCATAAGCACTTGATGAAATTAGATACCGGTAACTTAATAGCCTGCATTTGAGTTCTCGTCCAACACATTCACTACCACACTCACACACTAGAACACACACACTCACGCGAAGGCACAAACTAGTTATTTTATAATTGGACAGGCTGCCAGGATTCCTGCTAACAACGTCTCGCAGTCGTCTTATCTCTCTTATCAACCATCTCGCCACTGCCAAGCCGAGGCGCACGCTTTTATAGGCAAGCCCCTTTAATTTAAAGTTTAGGCCTATGTTTAATTTTACCAAAATGATGCATGGTTTCAAGCTTTAAGATATGACAGTAAATAAAATTCGTAGAATCTGAATACGTTAGCCTGTTACTGAGTTGAGGTTAGAATAAATATTTTGTAAATATATTCATTCTTTGATTGTGATATGTAAGTCAAATTTATGTGTCATACATATCATATAGATACAGTACATATCTTATGGCACTACGGAACGGACCCCATCGGCAGTTCCATTGTAACAATGAAATACTAAACATTTCCGTATCGTTAGGCCTACATATTGCAATAATGTGTTCATCACCAGCTGTGTTTGCCATCAGTGAGTGCAAAAGTCGATCAGTACATTCGTTGTGTTTGTGTTTGCATGTGTTTCTTTGATTGTTGCACTGTGTAGTGCGTTAGTGCGTATTGTGCTTTTTGACAATTCATTTCTCTTCACACCTTGAATAATAAAGATTTATAAAGATTTTCCATCAATTTCATTAATACTGTAATTGATTTGCAACAATATATGAACATATTGTAATACAATGATGATTGCAGTTCTTTTTTGTGCAATAGCATTGTGATTTGAATTGTTTTACCCCCAGTAAAACATACATCATTCCACTTTTTCCTGCATTTTACTGATCAAACTTATAAAATTGACCTCGTTTGAAATTATTCCCACTCTTATCAATACTGATTAAATGATCGGATAAGGTATACAAATTATTTAGAGTCAATATAAGCGAGTAATGAGTAAAGTATATAAATCCATCGAGTCTAATGGGTAGCGAGTAGCGAGTAAGCGACGCTCAGGGCAGTAGCCTGAAGCCAATTCTATTGTGCGGTCCTGCTCGGCCGTTATCAGCAAAGTGGGTCAGATGTTGTGATAACGACCGTGCACGTGGAACTGGTAAACGCTGCTCTCCGCATGGCCGGCCAGAATGCTGCGGTAGTGCTCAAGTGCTGTAGCATATCAAGGTCTGTAGAGGAAAAAGAAAAAAGAATAACTTCTTCCTAAGGTCAGCTGAATAGCTATTTTTTGTGTTCCGGATATGAAGCGTCAAAACTAAAACGGAACTTAATGTACGTTATAATATTTACAATTTCTCAGCTATTTGAAAAAGAGAATGAAGCATTCTTGCCATGGGTACGATATTTATCGTGACGACACCATATTACTCTATTTTACCTTTGGATTATTAGTTAGTAAAAACCCATTAGGTAATGACCAAATTAACAATTATCACTCAAGGTGAAACAAATTCCATAAATTCTACCCTAGTTTGCTTTGAAATTACTTATTTTAGTAATAGTTGGAACAAAAAATCTCCAACACAAACGAGAACGATTGTTGTTTCCTGCAGCGTTGGCAACACTTGCAGGTAACAAAGAGTAAAATGTTGGTTTTTAACACTTTTAACCAACAAAAACTCGGTAGCGACATGTCCACGGATGTCGCAGAAACTGAAACCATTGCTCTTACGAGATGTAGCTCACCTGGCACTACAGTCTTGATTTTTCATCACACTACACGATGCAATAAGAATTATACTAATGAAATAGTTTATTTATCCACAATAAACAAAACATAACCTTTCCGACTAAGAGCCAAGCTACTAAGAAAAGCGTAGGACTAACCTAACCTAGCGGGATGCAATGTGTTCCGGTTGCTAGGCAACCACATTTCATTATTAAATGATGTCATATGTTTTTGTGGATGCCGCGTGTTGTGAATGTTTTTATGTAAAGTGTAAGGCCGAAAATTTTCTACCCTAGACCGAGAAAGAATGATTTTCGATGGTAGAAGTGAGGGTCAAAAACAAGTGATATCGTTGTATAGGGTGATGATGAAAAAAAATATAGGATAAAAGATTTAAAGTTCCAAATTTGTTTATTTTCCGTTCACTGTAATTTAAAAATCTAAAGATGGAATAATAGAAGTAAGTCCTGACAAAGGAATTTTTTGGTTTTGGAATCGAGTCATTGTCAGTAGGGTTTATTGTTACTTCTTCCTGGGGAGTGGGTATAGTGGGTATAGTCTAGTGAATAATCTAGACTAGGCTATACAAACGTGTCAAAACCTCTTACTCTTGCAATAAAAGGATGTAGAAACAGTTGGATGGCTACTCTGCAGAAGAGGATGATGTTTGTAAATTTTATAAACAACACTGTGGAAACTTTTTTATTTAAAAATTGTATGCTTTTGGTGACTTGGTTCATCAACGATCCTGACAAAAAAATCAAATATATAGTGTTTGTCAATAACACAAAAGATACAGAAATTAGTAATTTTCTATGTTGTGTTAATTATTTTACCGAATGGGATACTCATTTTTTACATGTTTTTACACCAAATGGGTAGAAAACCCCGTCAGTTAATTTGTAAAGCATATTATTTCTACTCTTGTATTTCTACTTCTTTAGTTTATGGGTTGCATTCAATCAATGGGTAACAATATTAAGTATGTATAAAATTATAACATTAATGAATTTGTACTCATTTGCTTATCACAACTTCAGTAATTCATACAAACCACACACAGTATGTCCAACATACATTATGGTAATGCCTGACAGGCCAGTATACCCACTGCCTCCGCAATATCGTGTATGTGGAGCGCATATGCGGCCGGTTTATGCGGATGTAATGATTAATTATCGACGTTACGTCGGATATCGCAGCTGCATGGAGGCGTGATGTGCATTAATGCATTGGGCGGGAGAAAGAGAGATCCAAGGTCAAGTTCAAGGGCAGCACGCGCACACGCGCACACACACACATTCACGCACACGCGAACATGCCGAGAACGTATTGTTTAGTATTGGTTTTCAACTTGGTTCCACTTCTCCAGTTATAAGCTTGCCATAATTTTACAGAGCCAAACCGGGACGGCCAGTATGTAACCCCCCCCCCCCAAACAACCACTAGGTTAATGGAGTATGATATGTTGGTCTCAATTATGCGAATAAATTATATCTTCACTGAGAGAAAAAAGGTGTTGAAACATACTTAAAAAATGATGAAACACTCTTAAATAATGGCTTTTTCATTACTTAATGCTATAAGTATGTTACTGCATGTTCAGACATTCTAAATGCATAAGTAAGTAACATACGTAAAGTTCGGCAGTAGTTTGATGACGTCACACTGTGTGACGTCACTGCAACTTACTTACCACTATATGAAACATAAGTATTATAAAGATGATCAGTCATCATGGACCATTCTTTGTTGTATGTAACTTCTTTGCCAACACATGAAACATACTTATTGTAATGGTTTTTTATACTGATGATTTAGTCTTTGCCGTATGTTACTTATTTTCCATTGTATGAAACATACTTATTGTAAATATGTTTTATCCTGATTTATTATTCTTGGTCGTATGTAACATACTTGAAACTATATATGAAACATAATTATTATTATGGTGTTTAGTCATTATAGTTTTTTCGTTTGACGTATGTAACTTACTTTCAATTGTATGAGACATATTTTATTGTAATTGTGTTTCATAAAGATGAACTAATCTTTGTCGTACGTTACCTACTTGTCACTAAATGAAATATACTTACTGTAATTATGTTTCATCATGTTGGATTATGCTTTTGCATACATTTTGTAGTTGACCGTTAAAGAAAAATACTATTTCAAATTAAGTTCTGAAATGTGATTGTTGTTGGCATTTACTATTTTATCTTAGTATCATATACAGATGCTTTGTCGTGTATGAACCCAAGTTATATGATAATACAAATACACAAACATTTGAATACTATTCCACCTCTATATTATTTTAAAAGTTAAGTGGCAGACAAGCTGTTTCAAAACTTGAAATATGAATATTTTTGGCTGTATGTTTTATATCTGAGTTCGACTAATGTAATTTTAATGCTATGTTATGTGATACTCAGTTTTATATCCTGAAACCATTAATTTTTTGCGGTTTATTTTTTTAATGAATACAATTTTACAGCAATCAAATATTATACAGCCTAAAGAGATCTGACCTGAACGATTATAAATAAATAGTAAATCCAGTTAAAAATCAAACCTTATTCAAGTCTTGTCCTCATACTATGGTACTTTAACAATTACAATAGAATTTCGAAAAAGTATAACAAATCAGAGTTTAAAATTTATTGTTTCTCATTACAGGTTAATACTATTTAAAAAAATCTAGATAAGATAAAATAATAAAATAGCTATGGAGGTGTAGACAGAAATAAAATAAATTAATTTAAAAGAAAATATTTATTAAACATGTATTTTATACACTTACAAATCCGCTCATTTCCAATGTATGATTAAAAGAGTTTTTTTCACAGCTACACACAAACACAAACACAACACCATAAACCTCGAAAAAAAACGCCAACACCTAAACACTGACCGACCGGCGCGGCGCGAAGAAGCTGTCAATACACGAATTCACTGCAGACTGACACAGAATGAGAGAAAAAAAAACTGTGGTTGCATACTTATTTTCCTTGTTAATGATGTTTCTTACTTATTGCATTTTATAATTGTGCCCAGTACACATTTAAGTAAAATGCATAATTGTAGTCTCACCATAAGTAAGTTGCATACTTTCAAGTCAGTTAATAAGTATGTAACACGGTTTCGACGGAAAACTGATATGATGTCACTAACGGGGACGTCACCGTTTTAGGACTTAAACTTTATTAGGAGTATGTTTCAACATTACAAATATCATGAAATCATGTTTCACTGGTATTAGGTATGTTTCATGTATTTATACGAAATAATTGAAACATGCTTATTTGACATGGTGAAACATACATTCACGAATTTTTGGATACGTAAGATTATTACTTACATTATGTGTTACATAGATATTTAAGAATGATTCATACTTCATAATGATAAAACTGTTATACCATTACATACGTATATTGCATTTTTCTCAGTGCGTTCATTTGTATAGGTTTGACCTTCCGGGTTCGATATACCAAGTGATACCTTCATGTTACTAATAAAAATGCTTTTGAAGTAGTTTATCAAGCCTACGGAATAATATATCAACCAAAACCTTTAGGATATTATACTCCATGGAAAATTATTTAGATTACCAAGACGATCCCAAAGGTGAGTAGAGAGATCGAGCTGTATATTATAACTTTGAAAATCTATTTACTCAAAACTTAAACACAATGTTCATCTATTACTCAAGGCAAGGGTCGTAGCTCATTGGTATAGAGCTGTGGGTCATCACACAGCGGGTCCGGGATACAACTCCCAGTTTGGGGTCAAAAATATCGATCGGAAGTCACGTTAGGCCGGTGGTCCACCTGCATAGAAAACAAAAAAGTGCAGCCCTTTCAGGCGAAGAGAACCGTCAGTTACTTGCTGATCTCCTCCGCTAAATGCCATACGATATTATTTTATTATATATCTATTAAAAAAAATAAATAAATAAAATAATAACAACACGGGAACTGCACTTTGGAGTAAATATATTTGACTATATATAACTATATTTGAGATACGTACGAATAAGAGCATTTTGCAGTGTCCCGGAGGGGGCGGTGTATTCGGCAGCCAGTCCGGTCAGGTAGGCCCGTGCTCGCCCCCCGAGACTCTTACAATTTGCTCCCTTTCACTGATGTGTTCAAATGCGCGACTGTGAGAAATGCTGCTCCTACTTCCGAATACAAAGTGTCCTGTGAAAATAGGCGTTTCGTAATAACACTATAAGTTGTAGGATGAAGCTAAAATTACATTTGATTTTAAAAGGACTCAGTCGATAGGAAAAAAATTTGTAATATTCATACACAAAATGACCCAAAAATATATATAATTTTTATACGTTGTCTACTTTATTAAGCCTATAACTAGTTGCTGGCTAGAGGCTACTCTAAACATTTATCAATGTTTAATATAATGTTATTCCAAATACCTTGAATTATTAGAAAGACATTTTCATTCCTAGTTTTTCTTAAAAAATGTTTGTTTCGCACCAATTAATTAATCAAATTGATTTATTCATGAATAAATATAAAAATTAATCTAAAGTAAACATTTAGAATTCTTGAAAGAACAGTGTTAAGTGTTAAGTGTGTTAAGTGAAGTTATGTAGTAGTATTTTATGCGTTTTTTACGCTGTGGAACAATATAGAATGGGTCTATAGAGTATCTACAAAAATATTTTCCCTCATTTTTTATATAGTCCTTTATAAAAAAAATATATAGGAGCCTCCTGATCATACCCACTTTTGAGCAGGAGTCCATCAATTGGCAATATTAAATTAAATTAAGAGTGACTGGCTATTACATATTTTATAGTAAAATTGACAAAATATGTTGTACAATCAAGTATTCTACAACCAGTATCCACACTACTATCTACTATCTACAACGATAATTCGGTGTTTTGTTCGTTACATTTGGAAAGGTGGTGATTTAAAATAGCAAACAATATAAACAGAAAAATGATCCCTCTGTGTTAGATATTATTTCAACAAATTAATGTATAAAGACATAGGAAAATAAATATAGGGTGGATATTTTTAACGTCTTTCAATATGTGTCATATACCAACTTCTATAAGCACTTGAACCCTGTGTTAAAGAGGATGGTTTCTATCTGAAAGCTAATAGTAAATTGTAATATTTTCTACGCACGTCACCAGTCCAGACTGGAGTTTGTAAGGAACCACGGACCACTTTTTGCCTATCCGCTGGCAATACAAGTAGCTATCGGGGCAGATGAGTTTGTTCACGAAGGTTGTAAAGGAAACATAACGTAGTGGATACTAATTATATAATCAAGTCTTTAATCAAGGTCCCGTTTCCCTCAGTCAATTAGGACCCGTTAAAATTAGCATTCAACAAACGCCAGTGTCGAACGCTTCCTATTGAAGTAGAACATGCACACTAATATTCCCCACTTAGGGCGCACACTTAATAACTTACTCTTTACTTTCTAAGGACTGAAATTGACATATACTAGAATATCTTTTCTGTTACCTGTTAGTATATCATAATAAATAAAATTTGAAAAAAAAGGAAATTTATTACTTTTAAAATTATCTATGGAGTTGGGTAAATCACCGAATATCATTTAAAACATAAATTTGTGTTTGATTCCTATTATAAACAAATAATTCCCATAACTTATATAATTGTGACTCTTACACTTTCATTAAATGTGATATACTTACTAAATGCATAAATTTTTATTTAGAAAATTTTTAATTGGCTCAAACCAGGAACAAATGTTTAACCGTGATGGCCATTCATTACCTAAACTAATTTATAAATTTGTTTCAAGCAATTATTACGAAAATATAAATTTATGCACGACTTAATAAAACCTTATTTTAAGTGATTATTATACCTAAACAAGTTTATAATTTCATTTCAAGCAATTAGTATGAAAATATAAAATTATTTACGACTTAATTAAACCTTATTTTAAGTGAAGATCTTTACAAAATCGAGAGAATATATGCCTTAATTAAATTAATTTCAAATTGACTACTACGTACTATATAGACCTACAATAATTTTATTTAAGCAAATACAATTTGTTTTTTAACAATTAGAAGATATTGAAAAAATACTTTCTGATCACTCAATTACATTTTATTGTCCTAAGGCAAGTACTGAATTCTATCAGTAATATTAATTTTGGGTCAAGTGAGGGTTAGAAGCAACTGGCAGATATATATGTTTTTGTTTTGATTGAGTAATTAATTAACACTAAATGTATTTAGCCATTATTTTTCTCTTACGTTGTGTATAAAATTTATACACCTTCTTAAAAAACGGGTAGCTTGTATAAATTATCATATTACAAAGCCTTATATGTGTTTTATTTAAATTATATAAACTAAAGAAATGCTACATTTATTGTTTATTCCATTAGTTATGAATTATAAACAATATTTGAAAACATTCACGACTAAAAGTATTATAATTATTGCCAAGTGTTCCGAAAGCAGTGATGCCACTCTGATATTCTCACATGTCTAGTAAGGACTACAGGACACGTCTAAGGTCTACCTGACTCGACTCCAAGAACCGCTCACCCACGCTGAGTTGTCCGTTGAAAAATATCTTCTCTACAGTACTCCAAACAAAACAAAGCGTGACGAAGGTAGACTGGCTGTCTGCACTTGTTTAGGGTTGGCACTGACGTTGAAACATCTAAAACACCTTTGTCATTTGTGATAAGTAGTAAGAAGTGGTGGTTCATCCGATCTATATTGCTAAAATGGTTCAAGCATATTAAACATTGTTATTAAATGATTTTGTGATTTATATAGACCTAATAAAAACCGGATATTTTTATATGATATATTTTTACTGGTAGTTTTGACATGATAACACGGTAAGTTTAATTTAATTTAAATTAAAGGTTTACATTGGATTAATAAAATAAAGGGTCCGTTTACTTGTATTAATTGCATGTAATTATTAGTAAATAGTAAATATAATAATCTGGAACACGAATGTTTCTTTTCATGATTTACGTATTAAGTTTTGGTATAACGAGCGTAACTTGAAAAAAATGAGAGGCATTGTTGTCCCTATTTAAACAATTTTTTTACCGTCAAGTTTAAAATTATCTATATGTGTAATGTTGCCATATAAAATTTTTGTTAGTACTGTTCAATATACATGAACTAGATATTTTTAAATGCCGACCATAAGGTATGTAGCATATTTTTAACGATGATTAGGCCCATTCATACCCAAAAACTACCTGAGAAAATGTAAACAGTTTTTAAGACTTACAGCGCTCTAGTACTAGTAAGTATTTAAGTAAAAGTAGGTGTTTATTATAATACTCAACAATTTACAGAGTTACCTTGCATTATTACAGTATAAAAACATAATCGCATTATTTTGTATAAAATATTTCTATAAAACCTCTCTTGTTTCCCAAAAACGCCTTTACTTTTTGACATTTGGGCAGACCTACTCGGCGAACACGCCCTCTCCACCCCCTCCCCACCTGCGGACATTTTAAATATGCATTTACCACCGAGTAAGTGGAAAATATATTCTGTTAAGTTGGGACCAGTAACTTCCTTAGGCCTAAGTTTATTGTACATTTACAAGCTAGAAACAACAAAACGAATAAAACTTTTATCCAGTTTTGGCTAGTAATCTAAATCAAGTTTGTCTAAATCATTATAATTACAAAAGTTAAGTAATACATTTTCTATAACATCCAACAAATAAAATGTATTTAACTGAAAATGTAAGTAGTTAGGGCGGTCACTTGAGGTCTAACATGGGCTCTTATGGGGAGTAGGGTTCCCGAGAAACGGGGACAAAAAATGGCGTGCGCATGCGCCAATTTTTTTCTGTGACGTCATGGCGCCTTTTTTTGTGACGTCATCAAGATGGCGGCGTTCGCGCCAATTTTCAAGATGGCGGCGTCTTTTTTTTGGTGACGTCATGGTGGCGTCTTTTTTTGTGACGTCATCAAGATGGCCGTGCCAATTTGACACCATCTGTTTTATTCTTTTTTTTTTTTGTGACGTCATCGCAGCGCCCGCGCCAATTAAGATGGTGGCGTCCGCGCCTGACAGGTGCCGATTGCGTCATCAAGATGGCTGCCGTTTGGTGGGAACTGTTTCGGGACCGTCTATGTGGCCACATGAACGTTACTGGGAGAGCGTGTGTACCAATATGGCAACGCCCAGCGGGTGACACCCACACTAGTGTGGCCCCGCGCCACGTCACCATCCGCGGGGACCACCCCAGTTTGTGTTTGGGTTGCGCGGCACCCTTGCGCCAATTTTGCCTAATATTCGCGCCAATCGTCAGCCGTTTTTTTGTCATCATGGGGAACAACACCATATGGATTGCTGGGGTCATACTATATAAAGTGTACACAATACTATATAAAGTTTAGAATATGTAAAATTATGTACAACACCTAAATAAAGTGTATATTATACTATATAAAGTGAAAAACATGAAAATTTTGGCTTAAAAATCTAAAAAAAAACGCAAATATCTCGAAAACGGTGTGTCCTAGGGGTCTGGGGACCTCAAAAAACCACCTTCTACGAAGTAGAGGTGCCCCTGGGGGGTAGGTACCCTAAAATAACAAAATTAACCAAAATGTTGCGGGTTGCATCCAAAAAATGAAGGGGCAATGAAGGGGCAAAACTTTGAAAAATCATATCTTAGGAATGGCTTCATGTATTAACTTCATACTTGGTATGTGTATGCACTTAGTTGGTGTTTAAAAATGCATGGCACAAGGTATCCAAAAAATGAAGGCGCAAAAAAGTTTTATTTTTTATCTTGAGAATGGCACTACGGATTTTCTTTAAACTTGGTATGTGTATATGTGTAGTGTTAGTATGTAATAAAATGCTAAGCATCACTTCCCAGATTCAAGGTCACAACTGTGAAAAATAAAAAGAAAACATACAACTATTAATTTTTTATCCCCCGCTGGTGTATGACTGTTCCTTTGAGTCTCTAAGTATTTGTCTAAGAAGAGTGTAGTGGTCAAGGTCAGACATATTAAAAAATAAAAAAACATCTTAAAATAACAGACAGAGGCCTACAGGCCTGCTGGCGCAGGGCTCTACCTTCTCAATAGCAGATCAATACTTAGGAGGCAGTATAGTGTTATGGTATTATCTTAAAGAAAAATCCTTATATTTCTAAGACAGAGGGTGAGCAGTCTTTATAAGTTAGCAGATACTAGTACAATTTTATTGAAGGGAAATACATAGCAGTTTATAATGTAACTCAGCTGGTCCTGTGTAACATAACCTCACTTTTGATTGTACTTTTGCTGTATATATAGTAATACCAGTCCCTTAGTGATTTTCTATAAAGTTATAGTTATCAGCTCTATTGCTTCAGTCTCAGACGTGATACTGTACAGATGTGTTGGTCTCGTGTAACATAACCTTACACTGCACTTTAGTACTTTATTAGTAAAAATTACAGTATACAGTATACAGGGGGCCTGCTGAACCCCTATAAAACCAGAGCTATCATCTCTATTGTTTCAGTGTCTTTTCAGACGTGATACTGTACAGACGTGTTGGTCTTGCGTAACATAACCTCACTTTTGATTGTACTTTTACTGTACATATAGTAATACCAGAGCGAGTCCTTACTGAGTCTCTATAAAACCAGAGCTATCAGCTCTATTGGTTTAGTCTCAGACGTGGTACTGTACAGACGTCCCGGTCTTGCGTAACATAACCTTACACTGCACTTTAGTAATTTATTAGTAAAAATTACAGTATACAGTATACAGGGGGCCTGCTGAACCCCTATAAAACCAGAGCTATCAGTTCTATTGCTTCAGTGTCTTTCCAGACGTGGTACTGTACAGACGTGTCGGTCTTGCGTAACATAACCTCACTTTTGATTGTACTTTTACTGTACATATAGTAATACCAGAGCGAGTCCTTAGTGAGTTTCTATAAAACCAGGGCTATCAACTCTATTGGTTTAGTCTCAGACGTGATACTGTACAGACGTGCCGGTCTTGCGTAACATAACCTTACACTGCACTTTAGTACTTTATTAGTAAAAATTACAGTATACAGTATACAGGGGGCCTGTTGAACCCCTATAAAACCAGAGCTATCAGTTCTATTGCTTCAGTGTCTTTCCAGACGTGATACTGTACAGACGTGTTAGTCTCTTGTAACATAGCCTCACTTTTGATTGTACTTTTACTGTACATATAGTAATACCAGAGTGGTCCCTTAGTGATTTTTATAAAGTTATAGTTATCAGCTCTATTGCTTTAGTCTCAGACGTGGTACTGTACAGACGTGCGGGTAACATAACCTCAATTTTACTATAAAAATCCCATTTTCTCTTCATAATAAGCTTAGTATTTTTATAAAAATGGAATCGTCTTCTAAAATGGGTTCTCAAAATATGGCTGAACCAATCCATTTCATTAGCGAGGACCAGTGGTACATAAAAAAATTCAGGCTGTATGGTCTTAAAACTATTTTTAAGTTTACAAACCCCCCAGCTGGAACGTCTGAATTTGAATGGCTTAGGCAGGGATTTGCTCAAATAGTTGAGAGAGCGAAATCCGAATGCCATCCTAATGATTACCTTGGCTTTACATTAGATAGCATTAATTTGAAAACCAAAGAGTCAGGGTATGTAGTTCCACGTCCAGCCTCTGAAGTTAACAGTGATGTACTGTGGAGTATTTTTGGAGGAATTGTCCAATCAAACTCTGAAAATATCAAATCAACTGATACATTTAGAGTTGATGTGGTAAGAGTTAACGTGCCTGTAGGTCGTGGTAGAAAACGCCCTGGATTTTATAACACCTTCGAAGAAGAGTGTAAGGCGAGACAGGGAATCGTTGTTATAAAAAACAAAGATAACTTGTGTCTTCCCAGGGCTTTGGTAGTGGCAAAAGCGTATGCGAAGAATGATCCCCAGACCTATGCTATTCGAAAGGATAAGGGGCTGAGACAAACACTTAGAGCTAAAAAACTAATAGCAAAGGCGAGAGTAGAGATCCCAGAGGAAGGAGCGGGCATTCCTGAGCTTGAGAAGCTTCAGGCTCATCTTAAAAAGTACAGAATAACTGTTTATAACTACAGCTCAAAAGGCCGTGATGTATACTTTTCTGGTGGCAGTGAAGATGCTAACCTTAAAATTAACTTGCTTTTTCATAATGGCCATTATAATGTAATTACTAGTCTCACAGCTGCTTTTGCTTGTGTCTACTACTGTGAGGCGTGCCATGTCCCTTCCAATAATAAGTTTGAACATCGATGCACTAACAAATGCACATCATGTCACTCCATATCTCCTCCATGTAAGCTTGAGCATGGAGGCCTCACCTGTCGATTTTGCAGTCGCCACTTTAAAAATGAGCAGTGTTTGATAGCCCATCGTGGCCAAATTTGCAAATCTATCCAGTTCTGTCGCCATTGTGAAAAAATGGTTTTTCCGACTAAACGCAAAACAGTCCATGAGTGTGGAGAGGTGTTTTGTAATACTTGCAAAGACTATAAACCGGCTGACCACCGGTGTTTTATGCGTGTAGACAAGCAAAGCCCTAAAGACCGCGATTTCTTATTTATATTCTTTGACTTGGAGACCCGCCAAGACGAATCACTGGCTTCCGATAGTGAAACTAAAATTCATAGAGTCAACTTGTGCGTGTCCCATCAGTACTGCTTTAAATGTATCAAAGGAAGTGACTGTGATACATGTTTGGAACGGCAAAATATATTTAAAGAAGACCCTATCAAACAATTTATGGACTATGTCATGCAGGTGAGGAAAACTTTTAAGACTGTATGTGTGATCGCTCATAATGGACAGGGCTTTGACTTTCAGTTTATCTTAAAGTACTTGATGGAGGAAACTAAATTTGTACCAAACGTAACTTCTCGGGGAACTAAAGCAATCCTAATTGAAGTAGATAATGTAAGGTTTATCGATTCACTTAGCTACTTCCCCATGTCCCTCTCTGCACTCCCTAAAGCATTTGACCTGCCTCCAGAGAAAAAGAAAGGCTATTTTCCACATCTTTTTAACACATTGGCCAATCAAAATTATGTAGGCCCTATGCCAGCCAAGGAGTTTTACTGTCCAGACTCTATGTTCGAAGAGTCCCACTCAGCTTTTGAAAAGTGGTATGATGAGCGAGTTGTAGAAGATTACAAATTTGACTTTCAAAAGGAGATCTTAGAATATTGCATTTCAGATGTCGATATTTTGGCACAAGCCTGTATTAAATTTAGAGCCTTGCTTCTTGAGCAATGCAACGTAGACCCATTCCTTGAAGCAATAACTATAGCCAGTGCTTGCAACCTGGCTTTCCGTAGAAATTTTCTAAAGCCTGATACTATTGGCTTGATTCCAAAAGGTGGATATCGTTTTTCCGACACTCAATCAGCTGCTGCATTATAGTGGTTGACTTGGGAGGAAGAGAAACGTGGAATTAAGATACAGCATGCAGGCCGGGGCAAAGAAGCTAAAATTAATGGGCTAAAAGTAGACGGGTTTGATGGAGAAAACATCTATGAATTCCACGGATGCTACTGGCATGGCTGTCCCAAATGCTACCCATACAGAAGGGAAGAACCATTGAAGGAGGATCCCTCTGACACTCTCCACATTAGATATGAGAGAACAAAATCCAAAATTGATAAACTTTCTGACTATAATATTGTAGAAATGTGGGAATGCGAGTTTAGCAGGCTGAAGAAGGAAAATAAACTAGATCATCTTAATAAACTACCAATTTTGAACAATCTCCCGCTCAACCCAAGAGATTCGTTCTTTGGAGGCAGGACGGGCAACGCCAAAGCCTACTATAAATGCGAGGAGGGTGAAACGATTCAGTATGTAGATGTCTGCTCTTTGTACCCTTATGTAAATAAATATTGTAAGTACCCCATTGGCCATCCAAAAATCTATATAGGTAATGAGGAGTGCAGAGCACGTGGCCTTGACGTCGACGGATTGTTGAAATGTAAAATCTTGCCACCTTGGGATCTCTACCACCCCGTACTCCCTGCTAAAATGAACAATAAATTAATGTTTGTATTATGTCGTACCTGCGGGGAAACCTTAAATCAGGGTGATTGCCTACATGAGAGTGAGGAACGGGCCATAGTGGGGACGTGGACAATGGATGAGATACGGAAGGCTGTAGAGAAAGGCTATACCATCCTAGACATGTATGAGCTATGGGAGTATCGAGTGGCGACCTATGAGAACGGGGGCTTATTCACCGACTTTATCAATAAATTTCTAAAGATGAAACAAGAAGCTTCGGGCTATCCTGCGTGGTGTAAGACTGAACAAGACCAAGACCTGTATATCATGGAGTATTTCAAACATGAAGGAGTTCAACTTGAGAAAGTCAAAATCGCAAAGAATGCTGGTCTTCGATCAGTTGCTAAATTAATGTTGAACTCTTTTTGGGGGAAATTTGGGCAAAGGGAAAATATGACTAAAACATCGATTATACGGGATTCTAAGGAATTTTTCAGATTGCTAACCCAGCCTGGAGGAAGAGTAAATTTAATCCAAATCATAAACGAAGAAGTACTCCTTGTGAATTGGCAAATTATTGACGAGGCTAGTGAACCCTTGAGGACCGTGAATGTTGTGATCGCAGCTTATACCACGGCCCACGCCAGACTTAAGTTATATGAACATTTGGAAGCCCTAGGAGGCCAGGTATTATACTACGACACGGACAGCTGCGTTTATTACTATCGCGACGGCTTGTACAGGGTTAACACTGGTGATTGATGGGGAAATGACAGACGAACTTGCCAAGGACTACGGCCCAGGTTCCTACATAGTCGAGTTTGTGTCTGGAGGCCCTAAAACCTACGCCTACCTTGTGTATTCCACATACCAAAATAAACTAGTCTCTGTATGTAAGATCAAGGGACTAACCTTGAATATTAAGACGTCAAAAGATGTGAATTTTGATACATTGAAAGAAATGGTCCTCAACGAAGCCACTCAAGTACTGGAAATCAAAGAGAGCCGAATCAGAAGGACAAAAACTCGAGACATTGTCACGGTAAATGAAGTCAAACAGTTTAAAATTACTGGAGCAAAGAGAAAATTGAACGATGATTATGATACTGTCCCATATGGTTACAAAATTCAGAGAACCATGTGAACTAGCAGACACCAGTGCTCCATGGATGTCTATGGTCCTCACTAGCTCGTTTGATCATTCTCCTTCCAACTCTCGTACGGGTCGGACGTGTTTCCTCTTATAAACAGACATGGCGGTATTTCTGAAATTTTTGTCAAAGAGAAAGTTAAATGAAAATGCCAAATTTTGCATTACTTCTTTTGAGTATACGTTTTTTCTTACAGGTTCGATAGAGACATGCGAATGGCCTCTAGTATTTTCAGAGCATATAGTTGATCAAATTACGGAAAATGCTCCTTCAAACGCTCATATTGGCATAACAATAAAACTAGGAAAAGATTCAGGTCATATACCATTCATGCCTCTGGTTAAATTGACTCCAACAGTTTTCGATGAATATTTTGAAAAAATATTTTGTGGAGTTGAAGAGCTATCGGGTACTTTAAATGTAGAAGTGTCACTTGTTGCAATTCCAAGTTGTTACATCAAATAGATGTATAAATAGCCTTTGCAGAGTAATTAGCCAGCAATGTTGTATATACTAGTCTTTTCTAATGTAGTAATTGACATGGAATACTGTAAATTCGCGTTAGCGCTTTGTATTCAATATTGCGTTTATAAATAAAGCTTTTCCGAATGGTTTACACAATCTGGCCTACACATGGGTTACAACTCAAACACTCTCCCCACATATAGAATTATGTATGGACTAATGTGGCTTAGCGCTTCCTTGCCCGGGTTCTAAATAAATTTATAACTTTAAACTGGGACGTTGGATAGCGAGTACTGACCGTACATTTATGTATGAATGTGAAGGCCTAGTAAATTGAGGCGCCCCGACCCGAGGAGGGTTCGGGCAACTCCTTGGAACGGTCCTGAGGTCCCTGGCGCGGCTGACGAAAAGGCCCGTAAACCTCTGTATGAATGTGAGGGCCTAGTAAATTGAGGCGCCCCGACCCGAGGAGGGTTCGGGCTACTCCTTGGAACGGTCCTGAGGTCCCTGGCGCGGCTGACGAAAAGGCCCGTAAACCTCTGTATGAGTCAAAGTACTACGCTTCCTTCGACCACGTTAAAATTGAACCTCATGGAAGGCCATGTAGATTGAGGCGTTGGGGTCTGAGGAAGGCCCTGACTACTCCTTCGAACGGTCTGACGTGAATGGTTTGTAATATCTCACAGCATATAGTAATGTGAGGGGACCGTCTAGAGAAGGAAGCTCTACGCCACAATAAAGCATTTAACATGTGGGGGTGTGATTGATGTACCACATGTACAGCTTGGTTGTATCAATATATTTTATACATCATATTATAGACATTTTTGCAATCAAAACAGCTCTCAAAGTGGATTATTCTGCCCAAAAACCACTTTAAAAAAAGGTGTGGCTAGGCCCGTAGAGGAGAACCTAGACCCATAGAAGGGAACCTAGGCCCTCGTAGGGGAACCACGTCATGGTTAATGTTTTTTACATGAGCCATGATAAAAGTCAACGCCATGGAGCTGGGAAGTACCACCTCGAAAGAGCTCTGGTCCATGGGAGGAAATCTTCCTGAGCTGTTTTGATAGTTTAGTAGCCTTCAAAATACAAGACTAGCATACCTTATGCGAACGAATTAAACTAAATCATGTCAAATGAGGGAATGTTAAAGGTATCCTAACAATAATTGGCAACTATCAAACACACGAGAAAATTTAAATTGTATATACTACAATATAAAGTTAATTGTGAATGTGGCTTTTAGGATTTGAATGTTTTTTCTGGGGCAATGGTCACCTCCTCGCTTAAACTATAACAATGTAGATGAATTAAGGCAAAACAGCTCTTACAGTGGATTATTTCGCCAAAACACCACTTTAAAAAAGGCGTATATAGGCCCGTAGAGGAGAACCTAGACCCATAGAAGGGAAACTAGACTCTTGTAGGGGAACCACGTCATGGTTGATGTTTTTTCACATGAACCATGATAAAGCTAACGCCATGGAGCTGGGAAGTACCACTTTGAAAGAGCTCTGGTCCTGTGAGGAAATCTTCCTAAGCTGTTCTAATAGTTGAGTATCCTCCAAAATTAAAGACTAGTATACATCACGCGTGAGCTTGACACATGCGGTCAATTATATAATAAAAGTGAGAACACATGGTCAACAGTTTGGAAATTTCCCGCCAAAACAGTCGCCATCTTGATACACGTGGTCAAACACATGATAAAAGTGAGGTTAGAAAACGTGGTCAAAAGTTTGGAAATTTCCCGCCATCTTGACTCACGTGGTCAAACACGTAGTAAAAGTGAGAACACGTGATCAAAAATTTGGGAATTTCCCGCCAAAGCAGTTGTCATCTTGGAAAAGGGGCGTTCTTGACCTATATGGTCAAACACGTGGTAAAAGTGAGGTTAGAACACATGGTCAACAGTTTAGAATTTCCCGCCAAAACAGCCACCATCTTGACTCACGTGGGCAAACACGCGGTAAAAGTGAGGTTAGAACACGTGATCAAAAGTTAGGTTAGGAAATTTCCCGCCAAAACACCCGCCATCTTGGAAAAGGGGCGTGGCCTACACCACGTGACTGATGACGTCATCGGTCACAATTTGAAGAAACATTTAGGTGAAGTTAGGTTATAATTGGCTGGCTTAAGTTAGGTTTCACTCTCGCAAAACACTTAACTAGGCTACTTAGAAAGTTTTAGAAATAAGTATTGTAATAAGTATAAAACAAGGCTAAAAGCAAGGCTAAGTGAGAGTGAAACCTAAAAATGTTAAATGCTTTATTGTGGCGTAGAGCTTCCTTCTCTAGACGGTCCCCTCACATTACTATATGCTGTGAGATATTACAAACCATTCACGTCAGACCGTTCGAAGGAGTAGTCAGGGCCTTCCTCAGACCCCAACGCCTCAATCTACATGGCCTTCCATGAGGTTCAATTTTAACGTGGTCGAAGGAAGCGTAGTACTTTGACTCATACAGAGGTTTACGGGCCTTTTCGTCAGCCGCGCCAGGGACCTCAGGACCGTTCCAAGGAGTAGCCCGAACCCTCCTCGGGTCGGGGCGCCTCAATTTACTAGGCCCTCACATTCATACAGAGGTTTACGGGCCTTTTCGTCAGCCGCGCCAGGGACCTCAGGACCGTTCCAAGGAGTTGCCCGAACCCTCCTCGGGTCGGGGCGCCTCAATTTACTAGGCCTTCACATTCATACATAAATGTACGGTCAGTACTCGCTATCCAACGTCCCAGTTTAAAGTTATAAATTTATTTAGAACCCGGGCAAGGAAGCGCTAAGCCACATTAGTCCATACATAATTCTATATGTGGGGAGAGTGTTTGAGTTGTAACCCATGTGTAGGCCAGATTGTGTAAACCATTCGGAAAAGCTTTATTTATAAACGCAATATTGAATACAAAGCGCTAACGCGAATTTACAGTATTCCATGTCAATTACTACATTAGAAAAGACTAGTATATACAACATTGCTGGCTAATTACTCTGCAAAGGCTATTTATACATCTATTTGATGTAACAACTTGGAATTGCAACAAGTGACACTTCTACATTTAAAGTACCCGATAGCTCTTCAACTCCACAAAATATTTTTTCAAAATATTCATCGAAAACTGTTGGAGTCAATTTAACCAGAGGCATGAATGGTATATGACCTGAATCTTTTCCTAGTTTTATTGTTATGCCAATATGAGCGTTTGAAGGAGCATTTTCCGTAATTTGATCAACTATATGCTCTGAAAATACTAGAGGCCATTCGCATGTCTCTATCGAACCTGTAAGAAAAAACGTATACTCAAAAGAAGTAATGCAAAATTTGGCATTTTCATTTAACTTTCTCTTTGACAAAAATTTCAGAAATACCGCCATGTCTGTTTATAAGAGGAAACACGTCCGACCCGTACGAGAGTTGGAAGGAGAATGATCAAACGAGCTAGTGAGGACCATAGACATCCATGGAGCACTGGTGTCTGCTAGTTCACATGGTTCTCTGAATTTTGTAACCATATGGGACAGTATCATAATCATCGTTCAATTTTCTCTTTGCTCCAGTAATTTTAAACTGTTTGACTTCATTTACCGTGACAATGTCTCGAGTTTTTGTCCTTCTGATTCGGCTCTCTTTGATTTCCAGTACTTGAGTGGCTTCGTTGAGGACCATTTCTTTCAATGTATCAAAATTCACATCTTTTGACGTCTTAATATTCAAGGTTAGTCCCTTGATCTTACATACAGAGACTAGTTTATTTTGGTATGTGGAATACACAAGGTAGGCGTAGGTTTTAGGGCCTCCAGACACAAACTCGACTATGTAGGAACCTGGGCCGTAGTCCTTGGCAAGTTCGTCTGTCATTTCCCCAAGGTAATCACCAGTGTTAACCCTGTACAAGCCGTCGCGATAGTAATAAACGCAGCTGTCCGTGTCGTAGTATAATACCTGGCCTCCTAGGGCTTCCAAATGTTCATATAACTTAAGTCTGGCGTGGGCCGTGGTATAAGCTGCGATCACAACATTCACGGTCCTCAAGGGTTCACTAGCCTCGTCAATAATTTGCCAATTCACAAGGAGTACTTCTTCGTTTATGATTTGGATTAAATTTACTCTTCCTCCAGGCTGGGTTAGCAATCTGAAAAATTCCTTAGAATCCCGTATAATCGATGTTTTAGTCATATTTTCCCTTTGCCCAAATTTCCCCCAAAAAGAGTTCAACATTAATTTAGCAACTGATCGAAGACCAGCATTCTTTGCGATTTTGACTTTCTCAAGTTGAACTCCTTCATGTTTGAAATACTCCATGATATACAGGTCTTGGTCTTGTTCAGTCTTACACCACGCAGGATAGCCCGAAGCTTCTTGTTTCATCTTTAGAAATTTATTGATAAAGTCGGTGAATAAGCCCCCGTTCTCATAGGTCGCCACTCGATACTCCCATAGCTCATACATGTCTAGGATGGTATAGCCTTTCTCTACAGCCTTCCGTATCTCATCCATTGTCCACGTCCCCACTATGGCCCGTTCCTCACTCTCATGTAGGCAATCACCCTGATTTAAGGTTTCCCCGCAGGTACGACATAATACAAACATTAATTTATTGTTCATTTTAGCAGGGAGTACGGGGTGGTAGAGATCCCAAGGTGGCAAGATTTTACATTTCAACAATCCGTCGACGTCAAGGCCACGTGCTCTGCACTCCTCATTACCTATATAGATTTTTGGATGGCCAATGGGGTACTTACAATATTTATTTACATAAGGGTACAAAGAGCAGACATCTACATACTGAATCGTTTCACCCTCCTCGCATTTATAGTAGGCTTTGGCGTTGCCCGTCCTGCCTCCAAAGAACGAATCTCTTGGGTTGAGCGGGAGATTGTTCAAAATTGGTAGTTTATTAAGATGATCTAGTTTATTTTCCTTCTTCAGCCTGCTAAACTCGCATTCCCACATTTCTACAATATTATAGTCAGAAAGTTTATCAATTTTGGATTTTGTTCTCTCATATCTAATGTGGAGAGTGTCAGAGGGATCCTCCTTCAATGGTTCTTCCCTTCTGTATGGGTAGCATTTGGGACAGCCATGCCAGTAGCATCCGTGGAATTCATAGATGTTTTCTCCATCAAACCCGTCTACTTTTAGCCCATTAATTTTAGCTTCTTTGCCCCGGCCTGCATGCTGTATCTTAATTCCACGTTTCTCTTCCTCCCAAGTCAACCACTGTAATGCAGCAGCTGATTGAGTGTCGGAAAAACGATATCCACCTTTTGGAATCAAGCCAATAGTATCAGGCTTTAGAAAATTTCTACGGAAAGCCAGGTTGCAAGCACTGGCTATAGTTATTGCTTCAAGGAATGGGTCTACGTTGCATTGCTCAAGAAGCAAGGCTCTAAATTTAATACAGGCTTGTGCCAAAATATCGACATCTGAAATGCAATATTCTAAGATCTCCTTTTGAAAGTCAAATTTGTAATCTTCTACAACTCGCTCATCATACCACTTTTCAAAAGCTGAGTGGGACTCTTCGAACATAGAGTCTGGACAGTAAAACTCCTTGGCTGGCATAGGGCCTACATAATTTTGATTGGCCAATGTGTTAAAAAGATGTGGAAAATAGCCTTTCTTTTTCTCTGGAGGCAGGTCAAATGCTTTAGGGAGTGCAGAGAGGGACATGGGGAAGTAGCTAAGTGAATCGATAAACCTTACATTATCTACTTCAATTAGGATTGCTTTAGTTCCCCGAGAAGTTACGTTTGGTACAAATTTAGTTTCCTCCATCAAGTACTTTAAGATAAACTGAAAGTCAAAGCCCTGTCCATTATGAGCGATCACACATACAGTCTTAAAAGTTTTCCTCACCTGCATGACATAGTCCATAAATTGTTTGATAGGGTCTTCTTTAAATATATTTTGCCGTTCCAAACATGTATCACAGTCACTTCCTTTGATACATTTAAAGCAGTACTGATGGGACACGCACAAGTTGACTCTATGAATTTTAGTTTCACTATCGGAAGCCAGTGATTCGTCTTGGCGGGTCTCCAAGTCAAAGAATATAAATAAGAAATCGCGGTCTTTAGGGCTTTGCTTGTCTACACGCATAAAACACCGGTGGTCAGCCGGTTTATAGTCTTTGCAAGTATTACAAAACACCTCTCCACACTCATGGACTGTTTTGCGTTTAGTCGGAAAAACCATTTTTTCACAATGGCGACAGAACTGGATAGATTTGCAAATTTGGCCACGATGGGCTATCAAACACTGCTCATTTTTAAAGTGGCGACTGCAAAATCGACAGGTGAGGCCTCCATGCTCAAGCTTACATGGAGGAGATATGGAGTGACATGATGTGCATTTGTTAGTGCATCGATGTTCAAACTTATTATTGGAAGGGACATGGCACGCCTCACAGTAGTAGACACAAGCAAAAGCAGCTGTGAGACTAGTAATTACATTATAATGGCCATTATGAAAAAGCAAGTTAATTTTAAGGTTAGCATCTTCACTGCCACCAGAAAAGTATACATCACGGCCTTTTGAGCTGTAGTTATAAACAGTTATTCTGTACTTTTTAAGATGAGCCTGAAGCTTCTCAAGCTCAGGAATGCCCGCTCCTTCCTCTGGGATCTCTACTCTCGCCTTTGCTATTAGTTTTTTAGCTCTAAGTGTTTGTCTCAGCCCCTTATCCTTTCGAATAGCATAGGTCTGGGGATCATTCTTCGCATACGCTTTTGCCACTACCAAAGCCCTGGGAAGACACAAGTTATCTTTGTTTTTTATAACAACGATTCCCTGTCTCGCCTTACACTCTTCTTCGAAGGTGTTATAAAATCCAGGGCGTTTTCTACCACGACCTACAGGCACGTTAACTCTTACCACATCAACTCTAAATGTATCAGTTGATTTGATATTTTCAGAGTTTGATTGGACAATTCCTCCAAAAATACTCCACAGTACATCACTGTTAACTTCAGAGGCTGGACGTGGAACTACATACCCTGACTCTTTGGTTTTCAAATTAATGCTATCTAATGTAAAGCCAAGGTAATCATTAGGATGGCATTCGGATTTCGCTCTCTCAACTATTTGAGCAAATCCCTGCCTAAGCCATTCAAATTCAGACGTTCCAGCTGGGGGGTTTGTAAACTTAAAAATAGTTTTAAGACCATACAGCCTGAATTTTTTTATGTACCACTGGTCCTCGCTAATGAAATGGATTGGTTCAGCCATATTTTGAGAACCCATTTTAGAAGACGATTCCATTTTTATAAAAATACTAAGCTTATTATGAAGAGAAAATGGGATTTTTATAGTAAAATTGAGGTTATGTTACCCGCACGTCTGTACAGTACCACGTCTGAGACTAAAGCAATAGAGCTGATAACTATAACTTTATAAAAATCACTAAGGGACCACTCTGGTATTACTATATGTACAGTAAAAGTACAATCAAAAGTGAGGCTATGTTACAAGAGACTAACACGTCTGTACAGTATCACGTCTGGAAAGACACTGAAGCAATAGAACTGATAGCTCTGGTTTTATAGGGGTTCAACAGGCCCCTGTATACTGTATACTGTAATTTTTACTAATAAAGTACTAAAGTGCAGTGTAAGGTTATGTTACGCAAGACCGGCACGTCTGTACAGTATCACGTCTGAGACTAAACCAATAGAGTTGATAGCCCTGGTTTTATAGAAACTCACTAAGGACTCGCTCTGGTATTACTATATGTACAGTAAAAGTACAATCAAAAGTGAGGTTATGTTACGCAAGACCGACACGTCTGTACAGTACCACGTCTGGAAAGACACTGAAGCAATAGAACTGATAGCTCTGGTTTTATAGGGGTTCAGCAGGCCCCCTGTATACTGTATACTGTAATTTTTACTAATAAATTACTAAAGTGCAGTGTAAGGTTATGTTACGCAAGACCGGGACGTCTGTACAGTACCACGT
The DNA here is from genome assembly GCA_030545055.2 of Neoaliturus tenellus. Lineage (NCBI taxonomy): Eukaryota > Metazoa > Arthropoda > Insecta > Hemiptera > Cicadellidae > Neoaliturus > Neoaliturus tenellus. The sequence goes on from JAQYXR010000837.1 coordinate 43,580, forward strand.
CTGAGACTAAACCAATAGAGCTGATAGCTCTGGTTTTATAGAGACTCAGTAAGGACTCGCTCTGGTATTACTATATGTACAGTAAAAGTACAATCAAAAGTGAGGTTATGTTACGCAAGACCAACACGTCTGTACAGTATCACGTCTGAAAAGACACTGAAACAATAGAGATGATAGCTCTGGTTTTATAGGGGTTCAGCAGGCCCCCTGTATACTGTATACTGTAATTTTTACTAATAAAGTACTAAAGTGCAGTGTAAGGTTATGTTACACGAGACCAACACATCTGTACAGTATCACGTCTGAGACTGAAGCAATAGAGCTGATAACTATAACTTTATAGAAAATCACTAAGGGACTGGTATTACTATATATACAGCAAAAGTACAATCAAAAGTGAGGTTATGTTACACAGGACCAGCTGAGTTACATTATAAACTGCTATGTATTTCCCTTCAATAAAATTGTACTAGTATCTGCTAACTTATAAAGACTGCTCACCCTCTGTCTTAGAAATATAAGGATTTTTCTTTAAGATAATACCATAACACTATACTGCCTCCTAAGTATTGATCTGCTATTGAGAAGGTAGAGCCCTGCGCCAGCAGGCCTGTAGGCCTCTGTCTGTTATTTTAAGATGTTTTTTTATTTTTTAATATGTCTGACCTTGACCACTACACTCTTCTTAGACAAATACTTAGAGACTCAAAGGAACAGTCATACACCAGCGGGGGATAAAAAATTAATAGTTGTATGTTTTCTTTTTATTTTTCACAGTTGTGACCTTGAATCTGGGAAGTGATGCTTAGCATTTTATTACATACTAACACTACACATATACACATACCAAGTTTAAAGAAAATCCGTAGTGCCATTCTCAAGATAAAAAATAAAACTTTTTTGCGCCTTCATTTTTTGGATACCTTGTGCCATGCATTTTTAAACACCAACTAAGTGCATACACATACCAAGTATGAAGTTAATACATGAAGCCATTCCTAAGATATGATTTTTCAAAGTTTTGCCCCTTCATTGCCCCTTCATTTTTTGGATGCAACCCGCAACATTTTGGTTAATTTTGTTATTTTAGGGTACCTACCCCCCAGGGGCACCTCTACTTCGTAGAAGGTGGTTTTTTGAGGTCCCCAGACCCCTAGGACACACCGTTTTCGAGATATTTGCGTTTTTTTTAGATTTTTAAGCCAAAATTTTCATGTTTTTCACTTTATATAGTATAATATACACTTTATTTAGGTGTTGTACATAATTTTACATATTCTAAACTTTATATAGTATTGTGTACACTTTATATAGTATGACCCCAGCAATCCATATGGTGTTGTTCCCCATGATGACAAAAAAACGGCTGACGATTGGCGCGAATATTAGGCAAAATTGGCGCAAGGGTGCCGCGCAACCCAAACACAAACTGGGGTGGTCCCCGCGGATGGTGACGTGGCGCGGGGCCACACTAGTGTGGGTGTCACCCGCTGGGCGTTGCCATATTGGTACACACGCTCTCCCAGTAACGTTCATGTGGCCACATAGACGGTCCCGAAACAGTTCCCACCAAACGGCAGCCATCTTGATGACGCAATCGGCACCTGTCAGGCGCGGACGCCACCATCTTAATTGGCGCGGGCGCTGCGATGACGTCACAAAAAAAAAAAAAGAATAAAACAGATGGTGTCAAATTGGCACGGCCATCTTGATGACGTCACAAAAAAAGACGCCACCATGACGTCACCAAAAAAAAGACGCCGCCATCTTGAAAATTGGCGCGAACGCCGCCATCTTGATGACGTCACAAAAAAAGGCGCCATGACGTCACAGAAAAAAATTGGCGCATGCGCACGCCATTTTTTGTCCCCGTTTCTCGGGAACCCTACTCCCCATAAGAGCCCATGTTAGACCTCAAGTGACCGCCCTAACTACTTACATTTTCAGTTAAATACATTTTATTTGTTGGATGTTATAGAAAATGTATTACTTAACTTTTGTAATTATAATGATTTAGACAAACTTGATTTAGATTACTAGCCAAAACTGGATAAAAGTTTTATTCGTTTTGTTGTTTCTAGCTTGTAAATGTACAATAAACTTAGGCCTAAGGAAGTTACTGGTCCCAACTTAACAGAATATATTTTCCACTTACTCGGTGGTAAATGCATATTTAAAATGTCCGCAGGTGGGGAGGGGGTGGAGAGGGCGTGTTCGCCGAGTAGGTCTGCCCAAATGTCAAAAAGTAAAGGCGTTTTTGGGAAACAAGAGAGGTTTTATAGAAATATTTTATACAAAATAATGCGATTATGTTTTTATACTGTAATAATGCAAGGTAACTCTGTAAATTGTTGAGTATTATAATAAACACCTACTTTTACTTAAATACTTACTAGTACTAGAGCGCTGTAAGTCTTAAAAACTGTTTACATTTTCTCAGGTAGTTTTTGGGTATGAATGGGCCTAATCATCGTTAAAAATATGCTACATACCTTATGGTCGGCATTTAAAAATATCTAGTTCATGTATATTGAACAGTACTAACAAAAATTTTATATGGCAACATTACACATATAGATAATTTTAAACTTGACGGTAAAAAAATTGTTTAAATAGGGACAACAATGCCTCTCATTTTTTTCAAGTTACGCTCGTTATACCAAAACTTAATACGTAAATCATGAAAAGAAACATTCGTGTTCCAGATTATTATATTTACTATTTACTAATAATTACATGCAATTAATACAAGTAAACGGACCCTTTATTTTATTAATCCAATGTAAACCTTTAATTTAAATTAAATTAAACTTACCGTGTTATCATGTCAAAACTACCAGTAAAAATATATCATATAAAAATATCCGGTTTTTATTAGGTCTATATAAATCACAAAATCATTTAATAACAATGTTTAATATGCTTGAACCATTTTAGCAATATAGATCGGATGAACCACCACTTCTTACTACTTATCACAAATGACAAAGGTGTTTTAGATGTTTCAACGTCAGTGCCAACCCTAAACAAGTGCAGACAGCCAGTCTACCTTCGTCACGCTTTGTTTTGTTTGGAGTACTGTAGAGAAGATATTTTTCAACGGACAACTCAGCGTGGGTGAGCGGTTCTTGGAGTCGAGTCAGGTAGACCTTAGACGTGTCCTGTAGTCCTTACTAGACATGTGAGAATATCAGAGTGGCATCACTGCTTTCGGAACACTTGGCAATAATTATAATACTTTTAGTCGTGAATGTTTTCAAATATTGTTTATAATTCATAACTAATGGAATAAACAATAAATGTAGCATTTCTTTAGTTTATATAATTTAAATAAAACACATATAAGGCTTTGTAATATGATAATTTATACAAGCTACCCGTTTTTTAAGAAGGTGTATAAATTTTATACACAACGTAAGAGAAAAATAATGGCTAAATACATTTAGTGTTAATTAATTACTCAATCAAAACAAAAACATATATATCTGCCAGTTGCTTCTAACCCTCACTTGACCCATGTTAGACCTCAAGTGACCGCCCTAACTACTAATGTAACAGATTAATGTACGGAAAAAGTTGTGTAACTCTCAAAAAATAAACTTATTTCGTATATATATATATATATATATTATATATATATATATATATATATATATATATATATATATATGAAATGTGTACTATTTTCAAGTAAAAATTGTATGGAAAATAGAATTATTTTTTAATGAATTTTGTGCCTACTAATCATAAAGATTAACGTAATATTTTCTGGATAATTGTAAATTATTCTTTTTGTGTTAAAATGACTTTTTATATCCTTTAGCAAACTCAGAAAAAAGAAATTTTCCTTAACTTGTTTTGAAATTTCCGAATTTATACAAAACTTTGATTACATTGAAAAAATTGAAATCATTTGCAGTAAAAATGTTTTAAAAATTTATTGTGAGCAAAGTTAACATTCAGAAGTTATTTTTAATAATTAAAACCAAACAAAACATGGTTGCAAATAAAATAAAATTCAGTACTTTAAATTACTTCATTTCACTTAAAGCACCACCCACACACAACTTTATGGTTTACCAAGATATACTAAGGGGTGTATAAAATTTTAAACCCAAACCGTTGAACAGGTACAACAATGCCGCCCATCTTTCATATCCTGCTCAAACACCGACCAGGGTTCCCCGACGTTAAGATGGATGTCTATGATTTCCATTTAAATAGAATGCATTCGCCGTCATATCAGCTCTGTTGTGGTTTATCTCTTGTCAGCAGTGTTCCGGATATTATGTGAACATCTCTTTATGTAAAATATTGTTAGAAATCAGAATCTCTCTTTGACAACGTTATTTGTTCAAGATGTAGGTGGGTGCCAACAGTTTTCAAATGTCGATCTAGTGTAAGAAACGTTCTTATGATGGTTTTCATCTAGTTGATCAAATTATTTAGAAAAGATAATCCACTGTACAAAGAACCATATTAATATGCATCTTGTTACTTAACTATAAAAACTGTGTGTTTTTTATTAATATATTTACCATGGGGACCGAGCTTATGGTCGGTAAAATTATCAACCGGTAATTTAATTTCTCATACAAAACTCGTTCGCTCCGCTCTCTCGCCCTCCTTCTTTTGAAGGCAAGCTCTTTCGCTTCGCTCACTAGCCAGGCCAAGACGTGCTGCACTTTGTTAAACATTTATTGGACGACAGATAGCTTATTGGTTTATAGCTACAAATATCAGTTGATTTTGTTCGATTTAGCATCAACAAAATATCTCCATATGGCAAACCCGAGAACTTTGAATAGGTCTAGGACGTAAACCGGATTATTACGAGCCATGGAGGCTAAAACCCCAATGTTCAACCAAAAAATAAATAACCTTAGGACAGAACCAAAAGTTTGACAGTACAAACAGTACTTGTTTTATTATTATCTAAATGTTTTTTTTTCTTTTTTTTTTATTCATTTGATCTGATCAAATAAGATTTAAACTCCTTCACTGTTATCTGATCATATAATTTTGGGATAATTTAATTTGAGAATATTTAATATAGGTTAAATGAATAATATAAGAACTGTCATTATATTGTCACATAATAATATGTGTTGTCGCTGTTTAGGGCACGAAGACGTATTGTCTTTTGACTTGTTTAGTATTATTATTAACAAATATAAAACAAAAACCAAAATTAATACTTTATAAAAGTTTGAGTAATTATAATGTTCCTGCTAAACATGTATTTGAATTAAGTTTTTAAATTATTAAATTTACTTAAAATACTATCTCCAAGGTCTCATTATTTACTTTCTTCATCAATTTAAAAAAATATAAATAATAAATACTAAGAAAACATTTAAACTAAATTCTTCCAAGTGGTGGTGATGGTGTAACTGATGGGGGTTGCAGTTGACTGATGGCGGCTGTTTGGTTAATGAATCAACGTTCTCACCGCGCCGCCGCCGCTTCTTGTGCGGTGGTAATTAATTTGAATATCAGTATTTTCAATTAATATGCAGTTAAGAAATAATCATCGAGTGTTATAAATGGTCTGTCCATTGTATGCTAGTGTTGAATGATAATTAATATAAAAATAATGGAATTTATTGATAAACAATAATTTCTTTACTTGACTTTTGTTAACAATACAAGTTTTGAAAATTTAATTTAAAAAACGTTTAATATAATTGGTAACATACTTAATAGTACGAATGATTTTTATATGTGATGTGACGTTCATTACAAAAATAATTTAAAATAGTTAATAAAAACTAAAAAACTAATGTTGTAAATGTGGGTTGGAAACCATTTTTAAGCTTTACATTGCCTAAACACAACTACAGAAAATAATAATATTGTTATTATATGACAACTATTATACTTTTCATCCAATATAGAGAAACGCAGTAGAAGCAGCCAATCACGAGGCTAGGGATTGGAATTTGCGACAGGCCACTGCAGTAATGATTTTATGTCCAATCACAATCCCGAGTCGTTATCGGCCGTCACAGCCTTGTCGCATTAAGTGACAACGCTTCACCATGGACACTTCAATGCATTGCTGCACAAGTGTGAATGGATTTAACCAAAGTAGTGTGGGTTTTGCCGGTGCTGGGACAAGTCAAGGTCATGCGGTTCGAACTGGCAGGTGTGGGTAGTAATTGGGGGGTGGGGGTGACAGTGATGGATGGGTTTGGGAAGTGGGTCAAGGTCATTCGGAGGGAGTTTTAAAAAAGTGGAGCCGCAGGGCTCGGGGGCTCGGGGGAGGGGGTGGGGCGGCGCCGGGCCGCGGGAGGTTTTCGTTTATTTTTAAAATTAAATTAAAATAATAGTTGCATGATAGGAGAGCTCCTAGGTGTTTACAGTGCGAGTCGATATAGTAGAATGAGACATGTGTTCAAGGAAGAACGATCATATAAACCGGTAATATAGTGAATAAGAATAATTGGACAGCGTCGTCAATAGGTGTAACAAGATTGAAATGTTGATACTGCAGCATGTCAGTTAAGACAGCGTGCAAAACAGTATCAGTACAGTATGCAGTGTTGCACAGGCCAGGTTTTGCAAAGTACAACGGGTGAAAACTGTAGTATTTCTTAAGCTTAGCCAATGTAGTACGCGGTTTAGAAACTGTGGAGTTAGATTGTTTCTGTAAAATATGTTTTGTGCGTAAAAGTTTTAGTTGTAAAGAGTGCGAAGCCATGATAATACACGGAGGGGAGATGTGTACTCTCCGACAATCGGCGAGTATATGACCGGCGCCCGCGAGTGTGTCTGAATATATAGAGACTAATTAGCATAATAAGTGCAAACATATGTTAGAGTAAAAAAAGCGTAAGTAAAAAAAAAAGTGTTAGACTAGGTGTTAGAGACTTGCGGATAGTTGTTCACTGTTGCCCTATCGCCACTATAATGACGCGCGCGCGGTACCGATGCCCCGTTTTTATGGGGGGTTGTGTGCCCCCCCCAACCCCTCCCCCTGAGAGGATGACATAAAAGAACAGAACTTCGGAGAGCTCAGTTATTTGTCGGGCGGCGCCGCGAAAGGTTGTAGCAGGGGGAAACATATAGGCAAAGAAAAGTACTGGTAGCCGCAGAAGTTAATTAATTATTCAGGTGCAGGATTGCAAGTAATGTTCCGTGCACGAATAAGTAGGAATAGAATTGTTAATTGTACAGGTAAATCTTGTACTGTAGCAATAACTATAAAATTAGACGGTTGTAAAGTGTATGACCTGCTAATGTGCAAGAAATATCCCATGCACGGCTAAGTGGGATCACAATTGCCAATTGGACAGGTAAATCTTGTATTGTAGCAACAAGTATAATAGTAGACCGTTGTAAGGTGCATCACCTGCAGGTGTGCAGGAAATGTCCCGTGCATAAATATAGAGACTAATTAGCATATTAAGTGCAAACACATTTTAGAGTAACATGCGTTAGTTGTAAAAGCGCCAGAGACTTAGGGATAGTTCCTCACCCGACCGATTCCGCCACCGAAATGGGCGCGGCAGCAACCCCCCTTTTTATGCGATCGATGAGTCACGTGCGACGCCCCTCCAACCCCCTCCCCGAGAAAACCGCATAAAAGAGCGAGGTTCGGGAGAGCTCGGTTATTTGTCAGTCGGCTGCGGCTACGGTCACAAGAGTCAGAGGAAGAGACGGATAGTTTAAAAAAGTACTGGTGATCGCGGAAGTTAATTAATTATTCAGTTGTAGGATTGCAAGTATTGCTCTGTGGATAATCAAGTGGGGGACCACAACTGTGATTGAACAGGTAACCATTGTAGTATAGCAATAATTTTAATATTAAACGGTTGTAAAGTGTATAAGCTGCAGGTGTGCAAGAAATGTCTCTCGTACTGTAGCAATAATTATAATAGTAGACGGTCAGCAAGTGTATTACCTGGAGGTGTGCAAGAAATGTCTTGTGTAATGTAGCAATAAGTATATGATTGTAAGGTGTATTACCTGCAGACGTGCAGGAAACATAGCGTGCACTATTGCACAGGTAAATCCCGTAGTGTAGCACTAATTATATTAATATGACCGAGAAGTAGCGGTTAGAGTTTAAGTTTTGTAAAGTAAGAGAGTAATTTGCATATTAAGGAGGAAACAGGTGTGTAAGAATGGAACCTGCAATTAATCAGTGTCAGTTTCCTGCACACGATGTTAATTAGCATATTTTAGTTAAAAAAAAAAAAAACTCGACACGAAAATAAAATTAAGATATATAAAATAACTGATGTAGTGTTAAGAAATAGTGTAAAAATAATAAAAATGTTAAAATAAATAGTGTGTTAAAGTACTATGTGGTATGAACTCACGGATTGGTTGTTTACCGTTGGGGTGTCAGCTCCCTATATGGGATGCGCGCGAGCTTCCCGTCGTTTATATACATGCGGATGGTTACTCATGCATGACCCCCCCCCCCCCCGACCGGACCGGAAACCGGAAGCCCCCCCCCCCCGCCCCCCCGCCCCCGCCCCCGCCCCCTCCCACAGGCTGCGTGTACCGGCGATTAATTTCCGTTGGAACTATAATTAAGCGGCGGAAGAGGGCAGATAACAAACTGCGATAGTTATGCTGTCACGCACGCGACGGGGAAAGCTGCGCATGTAGCTGTCAGCGGATGTACTTGTCAGCGGATGTAATTAGATGTTATCTAATGCTAATTAAGAGGCACAAGGCTCCACCTGCGTTAGGGGCGACCCACATGTAACAAAGTACATCCGTTGGGGATTTTCCACTGACCTTACTGGAAAGTTCCGCGCCCAAACCCCTCCAGGCCCCCACCACTTTGTGAGCCGAGAACCTCTTTGGCGACTATTGCTGAGTTAGTTCGGAACAATTCGTCGGACGCGATGGTTGTTCCGAACTCAGAGGGCAACTCAAATGTATAAGCGGCCGATATATATTTGAGTTACTCTTGTTGTTAGGCTATTATTATTTAATATTAGTTGTGTGTGTGTGTGTGTGTGTGTGTGTGTGTGTGTGTGTCTATGGTTTTATGTAAAGTGTTATTTGGTTTTAGTCTTAAGATGTGTTAGTTTTAAGGTTTAACTTGCGCATTGCGATGTTAGCATTAAGGTGTGTTATGGTATTATTTATGTTTAAAAAATGTGTTTTTAATTTTAAGTATTGGTTTATGCTGTGTGTGTGTGTGTGTGTGTGTGTGTGTGTGTGTGTGTGTGTGTGTGTATCTATGTCTGTGTTTGTTTATCTGTGTACTAATAATTTTTTACATTTCACAGCTAGCTGTTAGGATGGGTAGATTAAATTTAAATTTAAATGTAACTTTAAGAAGTTCGATTGAACTTCATTAAATATGGGTGGGACATGCGCGTTGTGCCTTAGGTAGCGCATATTTTTATTGTTTTTGATTTTTGTTTTTAATTTTGGTCAGGCAAAAATATGATTGGGTGGGTTTAGATTAAGGGTGGGAGGTTAGAGTTGCGTCTTGCATTACCTGTTCCAGAGTCCCCATTGTAAAATTGGAATGGTCAAGTCCAGTGCCCAGGCCCGAGGCTGGCCGCCCGTATCACAGACTACCAAACTGGATCGCCACGTGCGTGCGGGCCAAAAATCGGGATCCCTAGCAAGACGTAACTTTTTGGGTTGGGATTGGGAGTGTTTGAGGAACACAGGGTGGTGGAGACGGTTCTGGCCGCCTCCATCACCTTGGATCATTATTATTTTTTGGTGACCTTGACCTCAATTCACTCATGCATAACCCCCCCCCCCCCCCCGCCAGCCAAGTGCTAACAAATTTTCTTATAACTTGAGAACGGTTTGCCGGAATAGGGCAAGCGATACATCATTGGAAAGCTCTAATTAAGAGTAATATTGTGATAAAGACAGAATTAAATTATTTTGTTTTAATAAAAATTTATAGGAAGGTTTGTAATTGAAGTTATGGCATGGATAGAAATTGAAAGATTAGTAAACATAGCATCTCCAATTTTAGTTGATGATAGACCCACCTTTGGTGTATATTGGTGTAACAGTGATCTGTTATGGCTATGGGCGGAGGTATATGTGGAGTATTTGCAATTGGAAGAAAAAATATAGGCTTTAATCATTACTTTTCAGCTTTAGTCTTAACCTACTATTTTTAACATCTCACTAAAAATCTTACCGTCCTCCACTACAACTGGGAGGCTATAAAAAGAGAGCAGTAGAGAAGCATTTCATTTCGCTGCTAAATTTCAAAGAGTAAACATCAACAAGATGTATCAATGTGAAATTTGCTTAGAAACTTTTCATGATAATATTCTACTAGAAATACACAAAGAGTTATCCCATAATAATAATGAAGATGTAACAGAAACCAAATATGAAGATTTAAAACTATATGGAGAAGAACAACAAGAAGAACATCAAGAAGAAGAACAAGAAGAAGAAAAAGAAGAAGAACAAGAAGAAGAACCATTAGCAGGACCATCTAATGCTATACCGAGTGTAAAAGTATTTGCTTTAGCAGGTAGAGTAGTAATGCATCACAAAATTCAAAATGAAGAAAAATTGGAATTAGAGCAGTTTCTTAAAGAAGCAAG
>JAQYXR010000838.1:0-54068 GCA_030545055.2 Neoaliturus tenellus
AGCGTGAAAAACAATATCGAGCAATCGAGCCCCGAAATGGGCTTTCCGGACGGGTTCTGAACGATACTTTTCATAACGATCAAATTAAAAAAAAAAAAAATGAAAGTTTTAAAAGAGAATTATTCATAATTTTTCTTCAGTAGACAAAGTAAACAAAGCCAGAATTTAAAATTTAATTTGTTTGAAGTCAGCTGACTGTTGCTTTACAGGAAAAGTTTGTCGGTGTATGGTAAAGAATTGTTTTCATAATTTTTTACTTTCGAATACATAGTGATGAAAACATTATACTTGAAAACGAAATAAACATAAAAACTTCTATTTATCGAAAGAATAAATTCTGTAACTTACAAAATCCACATAGCTTTTAAACGAACCGGCCGATTTGCATGCCCCATATATTTTTCCATCCCTTGCCAATCTCCTGGCTCTTCGCCAATGCATTAGGGCCACCGTTCATTCTCCTGGAACTGACGATAATGTCTTATATTCCTTGGAAATTGCAATTTTATAACTTTATACTTGATATTCATCAATTTTTCCACGGCCTATATGTTTTATATTCTTGTTTAGAAAGATCTACTATCGAGTCCGTATAGTATAAATCGATCATCGAAGGGAATGCATTTTGCAAAAAAATTTGTTGATACTAAATCAAAAAGACAGAAATGTAACTGCCCGTATGTAATTCGCCAGAATTATAATATGTGGTTAATTAGTTTGAAACTCTCCAGAAGTTAATCACAAAACAAATATACAGGTTGCGGTAAAAAACCGATCTAATTTCTTTCGGGCGCCGCTCAGCCACAGGACGTCCGAGGGTGGCGGGGGTGGGTTTATTGGAAAGCAAATTTTATGCCATTTGAGTAGTTATGTAGTATGGAGTAGTGGGCGCCTAACCTACATGTTTATATTAGGCATGTTTAGTAACGCGCGTTCGTTATCGGGGCGTATTGTGTGCGTCTCGTCAGTAAACATTAAAATTTCTTTATCAGCATTTAAATCAATAATTTCTTTGTCAAATACTTTTCGCTTTGCATGCTCAGTGAGCTTTAAATTACTGAACAATAGCCAATTAATGGGTATGGATGGAAATGAAGATCGAAGAACAAAATATGTCACACCGAGGGGTCAGCCATGTTCAAGGCATCTCGCCAGCCTACCGGTTACCGTTTTGGACTCCGGTTGAAGAGGTCACGGGTTCGATTCCTGGGGTGTCCAAAACAATGTGATGAGTTTGGAATACTCTCCCTTAAAAGCATTTAGTGTACATTGTAAAGCATTTAGTGTACATTGTAAAATCTTCTGAACAAAATGCCTCTGGCGTAGACACTATCAAACACTAGCTGGTTTTCTGGCTGGCCGACGAGGACTGTTTCCAAACAGCAGCATGGACTCTATCCATGTTCTCTGATGTCCGCGCTGATCTTGGACGGCCTGTTGGCTTCGTTTTCAACTCAAAACAAGTTGATCTAAAGTTATCAACCCACTGCATACTTGTGCTATGATACGGAGTTCTAAAATTGAAAGAAATGCACAAAGCTGCCGGTGATTAGCAATGATTGAATCACCAATATTGAAATACTTCTTGATAACGAACTAGCGTTGTGCAAGCGACTACTACTAAAATGGCACAAACTTTTCGTTCAACATGCCTACTCCCACCTTTCTCAGACGTCCTATCGCTGAGCGGTGCTCGAAAGAAAACCGATCGGTTTTTTTGCCGCACCCTGTATGAAAAATTACTTGTAGCAGTAACAGAATCTAACTAAGACTCTAATAGAGAATTATAAAGTTATATTAAAATACATATATTGACGATTACGGTAGGTTAATACTTAGTGCAACAACAATTTTAATAATTTTTGAATTATTTTATACAACAAATTTTATTTTGTCTTTATTTATTAGCGAATTTCTTTATAGGGAATTATATTAAAATACATATATTGACGATTACGGTAGGTTAATACTTAGTGCAACAACAATTTAATAATTTTTGAATTATTTTATACAACAAATTTTATTTGTCTTTATTTATTAGCGAATTTCTTTATAGGGAATACACTATTACGGTAGTAACCATTATAAGATCTAAGCCCAGGACCATGTTACTTTTACAATTTGATGTTCCCAGAAGCCAAAAATACCATTCGTTCATACATACCTGTAATCAATTTGAGAACCTCATTTGAGACAACCTGTATATGTGTCCGTGGTACTGATAACTTTTGAAGGGGACTTCCGATTTTGATGGAATTTAGTATGTAGATGTAAGACCAGGTCTATTCTCATGAGTTCGCGAACCAGCATAATCGGGTTATGGGAATGGGGGTTTAAAGGGTTTCAAAGGGGGTCACAAATGTGTTTTTTGGGTTTTTGGCATTTTTGGATCTTGATTTTAAAAATCATGAACTTTAAATAAATCCATTTAAAAGACCTTTAAAAACAAACAAATTTTATTTTGAATTTTTAGGTTGTCTTAACACATTGTGGAGAAAAGCCAAAAATATGTTTCTTATATTAGTCTTATGAAAAATAAACAAAAGGATGCATCTCGCTTATTTTTTTATATAACTTGGTAAAATGTTGAATGTGCAAATTATATTTGCTTATAACACCCTATGCGGCAACCTACATACTCACCCCATTTACTGGGTAAATTCAAAAGTGCCGAATATTGATAGAATTTTATTTTTACCTTACCTAATCAGTATATTTAATAACAACTAGCATTTTAACAACATCCGATGGCAGTAAACCTACATAATCATTTCAATAGTATTTTGGAGCAAATAAAAAATATCAAATTTATTTGGAAATTTGCTGAGTACGCATGCCTGCTGCTACGGTAAAATATACTTTTAATTTGATATGTAATAAAACACTTTTAACAATAGAATGTGATATTTTAGAATATACATAAACACAAATATGTGTATAATGTGTCAGCAACTATTTAAATTTTCCCCTAAATTTTGAAACTAAAAAAGATAATTTAGTAATGATTAACAACAATCAGCAAGAATTTTAATGTTTTCATAGCAACCTCTTTGATTTTCTCTGAAGTCCCAAAAAGTGAACAGCTACTTTTTTCCGCCCTTATTTGACAAACTTTAACTTAGCTAAAAAGGCCCAAGCCTAAGTTCTCCAGTCCCAAAGGCCTAAGGTTTTCAGGAGATCAAAAAGCGTAGGAGGTGGTTGCTCTTCAGTAGTGGAAAAAGGGGCTGCTGCTCACTTCAAGGTCACCCGAGCGATGACGTCATCGAGGTCAATGATCCCACCGATGACGTCATCGATGACGCAATGGATGACGTCAATCACCAATGACGTCACATCCATGACGTCACACCCATGACGTCACAGAAATGACGTGCTGATGACGTCATCACCCCTTACGTTACCAAGATGACGTCATCGATGTCACAAAAGGTCAAGGTCACGCTGAAACCTAAAATTTTTCGGCACTTTTGCTGTTTCTCACACTACGCTCCGAGTTTCAGTCAGGTTCTCATGACCTTGACGACTTGGAGCGAAATTAGACAAGAAACAGCAAAAGTGCCGAGGAAACTGCAAGTTTGCAACGTGACTCTGCCTAAACCGTCATGTGACACCGCTCGAGTGACCTTGAAGTGAGCCAGCAGCCCCCTTTAGACCAGTACTACAACCGCGATGTGCACCCTACGACAGGCACCGAGCGACTGACTGTCCGGCTTCGCGCACTCTAGGTATATGGGAAGTGGTGGGGAAATTGCGATGACCTTGGGAAACATGAAAATGTCAAGCCAGGTAGCACCGTTTTGATGCAACCTTAAATTTACATGTTAAAGTGTGATGACCTTGAGGTTGACTGTGAACCTGGGACCTAGGATTGTCTTTAACAGCTTGACGTTTTTGCCAGAGTTTAAGTGTGGTGACCTTGAACTGGTTAAAATCAAAACTGCACAGCAGACTGCACAACACGGATGTGCACCCTACGACAGCCGCCGAGCGACTGACCTCCGGGTCCTGCGTACTCTAGATATATTGGGAAGTGGTGGGGAAATTTCAAGGTCATCCAAACGGAGTTTTAAAAAAGTCAAAGAGTAGAAGACTACTCTTGTGAGTCTATAGCGATTTCATTGATAGTGAGTGCTTCGGTATGCCAAGTTGATCTGTACTGACACGCTCCTAAATAATGTTGCAAAAACCTGCAAAATGATTGTTGCACAATTTGCAGCCAGTTAGCTGTTTTAGTTTAAATTCAATGCAACGTTCAGGGCAACAAGTGTACTTATGCCCTCTCATTTGGTACACATGGAATGTCTTCAACTCCGGTTTCGGCTTCTTCCAAGACTTGCACTTACACATGCACTGACCAAAAGCTTCACATGTTCTACAAGCCAGGCCATCCACCACATCAATGTCATCCGGCCATGAAAAACATTTGTGTTCGCAACAGTTGTTGAGTTGACTCTCCATGTTGCTGCGGTGAAGGTGCGCAATGAAATGATGCTGTGGTCAGTGAGAGTGCACCTTAAATAAACTCAGTGGAGGGGGAAAGGTCAAGGTCATCCAAACGGAGTTTTAAAAAAGATGACTAGTCGTCCTCCTCCTCCTCGTCCGACGTACTTGGAGAGCTGTCAGATGAAATGTATGTCTATTTGAAAGCGCAGGCCGGGATCTTGTACCATCAACTCCTTTAATCTATTACATACCAATTCCACTTTGTACACATTGTTAATAATCAACACCCAAGGCTTTGGCTGAACATAACGTGTAGTTGAGTCAGCCTCGTAGACAGTTACATCTTCCGGTGATATTGGAGTGTATAAATGTGTAAAATCTCGTTGCTGAGGCAGGCTTGAAGTTGAAGGTTCTGTGCCGACCCTGGTTGCATCAAAATTCAAATCCATTCTACATTCAAGAGTTCCAGGGTTCCCGTTGAATACATAGAGTAATTTTTGATACAAGACTTCCACTTCTGTCGCATCTTGTAAATGAACGGTCCACCGCAAGGGAAATGCTTCGTCCGTAGTGGAGTCAACTTGAGAAAGAGTCCTGTCCGCCATGGTAGCTAAGCAAGGAATGAGGTGAGCTGCAGTCAGTTGTAACATTATCGAAAAGTAGAGGGGGAAATTTCAAGGTCATTCAAATTGGGTTTAAAAAAAAAAGGAGTGGAGGGGGAAAGGTCAAGGTCATCCAAATTGAGTTTTGAAAAAAGGAAAGAAGGTCACTCCCCATCAGCCTCATCGTTGTCTCCTACATCTTCATCCACATCGGATTCACTGTATGGGTAAATCGGTGACATTGGTGAGTATTGCGGTGAGTGCTGACCGTTGTTGTCCTCCTGCCGCAATGTAACTTGCGACCAATCATAGTTGAAATTCATTTGTATTATGATCCCAGGGTTGTCCCGCAGTATTTCTTTCATCCGTTCGCAAATTGTTTCCAAATAGTGAACACTGTCGATGGATAGTGTCCAACCTGTACTCGTTCCAACATCAGTAGTGGAGTCAGCTTGGCTGATGGTGTTGTCCGCCATGGTTGCTTGTCGAACAAGGAATGACGGGTGATGTGATGCTCATGCAGGAACATGGTGAAGTGGTGGGGAGCGTGGTGGAGTAGTGGGGGAAGTTTCAAGGTCATCCAAACGGAGTTTTAAAAAAGGAAAACCTACAAAGTAACATTGAAACTTTCCAACTGATGGTGGCGGGCGTTTTCTTCTGCAACCTTGCCGACACATGTGACTATGCCATACAGTATGAAAAGTACAACCATAATAAGGCCGAACAATAAAAGATAGCCGTTGACTATCATGATATTTTCTGAGTGGATCTGCTTTCTTCTTATCGCCCTCTCCTGCATCCTCTTCTCCAACTCGTGAACGAAGTCACAGCATGCGTGAGGACATCTTTCATATGTTGGTAGGTTTGCCATTGTTGATGTTGTCGGTTTGGCTGTTGAAGAAGGAATGAGGTATCTAATTGTGTTGTCTCATGTATATCAACAGTGAAGTGGTGGGGGTAGCGAATCAGTGGAGGGGAAGTTTCAAGGTCATCCAAATTGTGTTTTAAAAAAACCCTATCTTGTTACTGAGCATATATGTCAGTAACAAGATAGGTGGCTTTGCTCTTTTTACTTCTTTAATATAATGAAGAAATAAACATATTCTACAATTGTAAGGACAAGGAAGACAACCGCTGGTCAGCTGAAGTAATCCAAGTTGTCTGGCTCGGTCTTCATCGACGCCGGTGAGGAAGCTGTCGTTGAAGAGGAATGTCCAGGCTCTTCCTTCGGCTGCCGAAGATTCCGTATATTGCAAGCGTAGACTTGCACGTTTATACGGTAGCCTCTTGCCACCATCAGCTGCAACTCCTTGTACAAGTCGTTCAGCTCCTGTTGCGTTTTGATCGTCACCTCCTCATAGCTGGCACAGCTTACGTTCAGAGACATACTGATGTTGTTCGGTTGGCTGCTGGAGTTGAAATGAAGACGAGGCACAGCGCTTGGAGGTATATGAAAAAGTGGTGGGGGTGTTTGCATTCAAGCAGGTTTGACTGTAGCGTGGTGGTGGGGTAACTGTGAAATGCAAAGGTCAAAGGTCAAGGTCACCCGCGAAGTTTAAAAAAATGCAACATATCAATATGTGACAAACTTCACATATTGATATGTTGGCATTTTTTGTCTTTTTGTATTCTTTTTTTGTCTTTTATGGTTTATTTATTTATAAAACATTACAATAACATATGTACAACAGTAAAACTTAAATCTAACACTGCTGTCTTGTCGGCGATGTGGATGGTCAACTCGGTGGAATTGCTACCCGTGCAACCGTGGGAAACCAGGTAGAGACAGCCGGGTTGGATGGAGCGCAGATCCTCGTTCTGGAGGAGATGGACGAACCGTTTCGGCAGGTAGACTTGGAACTTGGGCTCATCCCCCGGAGTGAATGGTGCCTCGCTAAGACTGCAGCAGATGGCCTCTCCAACTGTAGTCTCCATCTTCTTCATGGCGTGGATAATGTAGTGCTTCTTGTCTTTAAGGTCGGAACACTTCTTGACGGGTAGTATGGTAGATTTGGAGTGAGCATTGAACTGCTCAACCAAAGTTTGCAGGAACTGGTGAGATGCCATGGTCGAGTCATAGATCGTCTTCTTCGTCTTCTTGCTGGGAGATGTTGTCGTCTCGGAATCTCGAGTAATACTCATGCCAGGTCCCGGTCTGCTCCTCACTTATATAACCCCCGTTACCCCCACCACTCCCCATTTCCCCACTTAGAAGGTAAGATGCGAGTTTATAGGCGTTTTTAAAGCGCAATGTCTATCTTTTTCATGTTCTGGACTTTTAGTACAAATACAAACATTTTCCATCGTATACTTGTAGTTTTTATCCAAATCCACATCATTAACCGGAACATGAGTAAATTCTTCGATCCATCTCTTCTTTTCCAGTCCTTTTGTGTAAATATCGGTAAACCTGTTTGAAAACTGATGCATGATGTGATACAAGTCCGTGTAACTTGCAAAACCATCATACAATCGATATGATGGAAATATTTTGAAATCCACCTGTTGGTAGTAGCGGCTTTGCTAGTCAAAGATGAATAAGAATATGGTGGTTTGAACAAAAACGTATATGGAACACTTGTATTGATGTCGAAAAACACAAGTTCTTTTATGATAAATCTATCATCATTACCCCGAAACGCTTGGAACTCAATTATACCAGGTTTGGACTTTACTTGTTCTTCTTCCTTGTCCATTGCGAAGATCACTCGTCTGCTCGTGACGAAGTCCAAAGGTCAACTGATTTCCACACCACGGTAGGTACGACTTTTATACCTGGCCGTACAGTTGTTGGCGCGTTGTTGTATATTTAACGTGGGCACCGTCCCCGGTAGGCCTAACCCCACAAAGTGTTTGATATTGTTTTAAAAATTAACCATTGCTGTGTAGTTGATTGCCATTTAGGTTTCCATCTTTACATTTTCCTTGTTTTCATTTTCATCACTAACACTTGATTCTTCCCCTCCTTCTGTGGCGTCTCTCCCCAAACCTCACACTCGGACTCAACAGCTGGTCAGGTAACAATAGGCAAAGACAGTGCGATCTGCGCATGCGCGGAAGGCCAGCCGGTCCCTGGAGCCATCAGGCGCCGCGACTCGACTGCGGATCGCTGACCGACACACATCAACTCCGGTTATCAGGTAACAACGCCATGTGGTAGGGTAGGAATTTGAGGGGAGAAACGGGGTATGGGGAACCTAAGTTAAATATTAATCCAATTCGGTAATTAAAACAATCAAAATTAGAATCATGTAATTATTTGGGGACAATTAAATTAGGTTTAGGGAAGGAAGCCTGCATGTACAGACATTAGTAAGATAAGGTCAAGGTCCGATATACAGTTGGTATTAAATTAACTGGGGAACAATATTATTTGTGAAATTCATTATTCAATTACAATTATTAATCACCAAAGCTGGCTTCCTTTTTAGATAAATGACGGGCGAAGGATAAGATCCACGGGGATTGAATTAACACGTTTGGGGAAAACGGAATATCGTATCGACTTTCCGTCTTCAAACGAATAAATGGGGGAGACGCCCCAAAATTGGTAGCAGAGCTTTAAACTATCCCTTGCCCGTCAATTTATTTTATTTTCCAAATTTAATCAGGGAATCTTAAGAAGATTGTTTCTGGGCGGAGCATGTCTATGCGGGCAGGCCGACAGGAAACGGCCAACTCAATCACGTGTTTGCCCGGCGGCGTGTAACCGTTTTCAGTTCAGTAAATTTATTCATTTGGGATTACGAATTTTCTCAACTTCATTATTTTAACAGGTTTTTTCGTCACTCCCGAAAAACAAAATTGTCACCCGACTTTGAACTTGGAATTAAGATCTCATATTTTTTTCAGTTAAATTAAAGTACGTAACAATAATTTTATTCAACTGTTGGTTATTTAATGACCGCTTACAGGGTTTATAGGAAAATTCGGAAGCAATTTTATGTTAGGCTATAGCTAATACCACATGGCGTCATCCCATTAAGGTATTATGTTTTAAATATTTTCATTTAGCTATAGGCCTACTGTAGTAAAATGTGTCCCGTCTGTTAACATTATGGGTAAAAAAAAAATATATATATATATATATCTATTAATTTTTTGGAGGAACGTGGCCACAAGATAATTTATTATTCAGTACCTGGATCCACAAAGGATTTAATATTTATTGAGGTCAATCAATGGTCTCAGGATCCCGGTATCCCACGTCCTGGAAAAATATAATATAGGCTATCTCACTTGTTTAAGGTAGCAGGCTATAAATAAAAATGTAAAATGTAAAAAAAATAAATAAAATATTTAAAAAAGCTGCCCATAGTGTTGACACGAGTTGTTTTACATTTCAGGAATTTTTATTAATATTTTCCCTTAAGTTATACAATATTTTCATAAGATTTAATGCCAGTATTTAAATAATAGTATTTCAGTATTCAGATGTAATTACGGTTAGCGTATATTTAAGAGGTTGAGTTGGGTGATAGCAATTCAGTAGTTTCCCTCTCCGCGTATATTTGTTGTTATCAGAAATTCAGACAAAATATCGATCGGTCTAGCCAAGGTCAGGGACCCCCCCCCCACCCCACGCCACAACCGGTTTCCCCCCACCCCGCGCCACGGCCGACGACGGCCGGCTGCCACCGAATAATACTCCCCCCCCCCCCGCACCCCGCACACATACCCCGAATTTCACATCACCACAAAACCTTCTCAAAAATTATGTTGCGAAGTAATCTACTGGGAGATTCTCAGCTTAAAAGGTACAAGTTTTATGTTGAGCACCACAATAAGTTAAAAAAAATAATTTTTCCTTTTATCGGGCTATAACAATATCAGGGGCTACCGTTAGGGACATAAAGCAATTTTTAAAGGCAAATTCAACATCATTGGACACCAATATGCCAACCCTTTTATTCATTGGGACTAATGATATTAATAGGGGAATTGCTTTGACCGACTTTAAAAATCAGTTTAAATCCTTGATACGGCTGATTAGGAAGCTATCCGCACCCAACCCTTTAATCATTATGACCTTACCCTTTCCTTAAATTCCGAAACAACACAGAAAAACTTCACCACATTGACGAAATCAACAAATTCATTTCAACTCTTCAAGACTCTATTACCCACGTTTGTTCAGTTGCCGATCGCCCGCGAAGACTCTGCCCAGTATTTTCAGCATTTTTATTCCAATCCCACACGGCCTGATGGGATTCACCTAAACGATCGAGCCTTTCAGCGCATGAGCGAAATATTAAACAATATTTTGAGAAATAAATATATAAAGTATGATGATCATTTTAAAACCAAAAAGTCAGTGCAATTTAATTTAGGTGACAGATCTGAGAGGATCTTGGGCTAAATAAATACAGTAAGTGTAGGCCAGCAATAGAATTACACCTTCACACCCCCCCTTTCCCTGGGAGCCGCCATAATAGGGATTTGTCACACCAGCGAATTTTCTTTAGCTTAGGGTCGTTATTGATGATAATATCGGACCATAGCACGTTCTTTAGGGAACAACCAATGTCACCCGCCCACCCCAAAAAAAAAATCAGGACATTGAGTGAATAACTTGAATAAAGTATCTATCGTTGAAGTGTCGCATTTAAATAGAGCATGTGTGTTATGATACCTACCCCCTCCCAACCTAAAATGAATGAAGGCAAGGTACCGACGCAGGTTAAATTATGTATTAGATAAGGGATATGGTTGTTAATTTGAATGTGTTTCAGCTGATCTTACAAACTGTTAACTCACACAGAACAATTTATTGTAAAATACTTCTAAATTTAAGGAATTTATAAAAAAAGTAAGTAAATATTTTATTATCCTCTGTAACAAATTGCAATGGACTAATGGAATATTAAATCTAAATCGGTTTAATTGCAGTGTACCACAAAAATTTCAAATT
The DNA here is from genome assembly GCA_030545055.2 of Neoaliturus tenellus. Classification (NCBI taxonomy): domain Eukaryota; kingdom Metazoa; phylum Arthropoda; class Insecta; order Hemiptera; family Cicadellidae; genus Neoaliturus; species Neoaliturus tenellus. Next base: position 10,957 of record JAQYXR010000838.1, read on the forward strand.
TTTATTTTAACCTCAATTAGATATCAAAACATTTTATGTAAATAAACAAATCAATTATGATCCAAAAGTTTTCACCAATTATAAGAACTAGGTCACAAAATAAGAAAGAAAATCTATGTTTTGCAATGAATAAAGCAGTTTCCAAAACTCTACAAGAAATATATTGTCCAAAAAAATTATCCCAAAAAGGTGTAGTATCAGAGTCTACAAAACATGCAAGAACCTTAAAACTCAATGAACTAGGTGAAACACCAATAAATAGATGTTTTTTGCTTAATGCAAACACTCAAACTGAGGAAAACTATCAAACAAAATCAGTCTTACCAAGTGATTATGAACTATTGTGTTTTAAAAATAAGAGTTTGATGAATAAAGTACTTGAATTGGAGATTGAATTGGAAAACACAATTAATGAAAATGAATTTTTAAAAAGCCACTTCACAAATATTAGTAATCAGTTTAGTTCTATTGACGTAGAGAATATTAATCTTAAGCACGTAAAGAAAACTCGGTCAAGCATACTATCTATTGTAGAAAATGATAAATTTTTTGAGGAACTATCTCTAAGATTCGATGCAATCAAAAAAGGATAGATGAAGATGGACAAATGAAAAATAAGGATGGTAATCACAATTATATAGATTCGGTTGATTTGGTTTCACCACAATGTAGTGATAGTCCATGTTACCAAAATTCTGTATCAACTATGGCCACAATCAATAATAATAACAAATCTCTTAGTTTTGTGAGTAAAGATGATTCCAGTATAGATCCTTTAGCTTATGAATCAGAAAAATGGGAAAGTGTTAACGTTAAGCGTAGTTTTAAGGCTAGAAAACATCGTTGGTCAAATAGTAATGGAATAGAATTCACAAATCGCTTCAAAGCTCTTGAAGTGGAGAACGAACGTGCAAGTGATTTAATAATACATAATCCATCAGACATAAGCCACGAAATACCTTTAAATTGTAAAATTAGTGATGGTAGAGTGCCTGTAAAAACACATGGCAAAAGAAACAATAAGACAAGTAAAGAAAATGATATGCATATTTTAAATCAGCCCTCAAATGTGAAAGATCAGGTTACTGGGCTCATAAGTAGTAAAAAATCGTTGAATCAACAAGATTTGAAATTTCAGAATGGCCCTCTATCTGGGGTGTTGCTGATTGGGGATTCTCTATTGCGTTACTCAGGGAGGAGATGTGCTGCACAGGGTGCTGAAGTGAACGTAAAGCCAGGGGCGAGAATATCTCATATCAAAGCCAATCTCATGAAATACCATTCTAAACATCCTGATATAATATATCTCTTAGTTGGAACCAATAACCTGATCCATGGTTACAACGGCAGACCTGGATATAATGGTGGTTGGGGAAAGAGAGCTGCGCTCCATTCTATGGCTGACTTGCTTAGTACTGCAAAAAAACTTTTCCCTAACTCTGTTCTTATTGTAAATAGTATTCTCAGCAGAAGAGACATCAGTAAGCAAGCACTATTTCATTTCAATGAACAGCTGATGTTAATGTGTAATAATTTTGGTGTCGAATTCCTAGATACCACCGATGTGATTAGAAACTTCCATCTTGCACATGATGGGAGACATCTGAACCGGAGAGGGAGTAGTCGACTTGGAGATATTATTTATGAATCACTAAAGATAATTCATGAAGCATGTTGTTCCCAAACTGATAATATTACTAAGCCAGAAATAATTCCTCCTAGCCCTCAATTATCGTGTGGTAGCTTAAAGCCATCATGTATTTCTTTGAAACCGTCGGGAAACGAAATAAACGGCCTACCACCCATTGCAGATTAGCACACGTAAATTTTAGATCACTGAATACAGGATTTGAGGAGCTATGTTCGGTGGTTGAAGATTTTCAGTTTGACATACTGGGAGTCACCGAATCGTGGCTAACTCCTGAAGACCCTTCACATGCGTTTGAGGTGCCATACTACTCGTTTCATCGTTGTGATCGATCTTTCAAACTTGGAAATTGTGGTGGCGGCGTTGCTCTTTATGTTAAAGATGATGTTAATTTTATTCGTGCTGAACTTCAGAATATAGACCATCGTCTTGAGTACATATGTGGAACAGCTAACTTTAGAGGTCAGAAGATATTTATATGCGTTACATACAGGCCTTCAGATGTCCCATATTCCAGTTTGAGCTCTCTGATCCATAGTTTGTTCATTGACAAGTCACCACAAGTGGATTCAGTGATTTTGCTGGGTGATCTAAACATTAACTTCCTTGAACAAAATAGGCCAGATGTGAAATATCTGGAGAGAATCCTTCAATCGATGGGATTGGCTAACAAAATTAAGGAACCTACACGCATCACTGAAAGTTCATCTACCCTAATTGACGTTATCATTGTGGAAAAGAACATTAACATTGAAGTAGGAATGGTTGATACTTCTAATATTTTCAGGCATGATGGAAAACGTATTACGGACCACAAACTCATTTATTGTGATGTGCCTTGCGATAAGCCTAAAACCCGTGCAAAATTCATTTCGTATCGCAATTACAGAGATTTTGATTGTGATTATTTCATTAAAATAGCATCTGATATACAGTGGGATGAAGTAATGGCCTCAAAAGACATAGATGAAATTACGAATATATTGACAACAAATATTGTCCGTGTGTTTGATGAATGCGCTCCAATGGTTAGAAAAAGAATAACAAGAAAGAAGGCCCCATGGAGAGATTCAAATGTGAAATACCTAACAATAAAAAAGAATAAGTCTAAACATGCCTATTTGTCTTTGAAAACTGAAGCAACGAGATACGCTTATTGTAGAGCTCGTAATGCATTAAATGTTGCTATACGTTCAGCAAAGAAAAAGTACTTTGCTACAAATCTGAACGTGAAAAATCCCAAAACATTCTGGTCGACATTGCGTGCTGGTGGAGTATTGCGTTCCAGAAACATGAATAACCATTCTTTAACACCAGAAGATTTAAACCATTATTTCTCTACAATGGGTGGCAGCAGGAACATTAACAAAGACAAGTTGAAATTTTACAATAGTAACAAATGTGAAGGTATAACTTCTGAGTTTTCTTTTGTTCCCGTTTCTGAAAGTAAAGTAAAGGAGCTCATGAACAGTATAAAAAGTACTGCATTTGGTGTTGATGGGATATCCATTGAAATGGTCAGAGGTGTAAGTCCTTTCTGTATTAATGCTATTACTCATTTGATCAATATATCATTGACGTCAGGTAATTTTCCTCAAAATTGGAAACAGAGTTTGGTGGTTCCTCTCCCAAAAATACAAAATCCCTCTTCAGTTTCGGATTTTCGACCAATATCAATTCTTCCAGTCATTTCAAAAATTCTGGAGAAAGTGGTTTCGGAACAATTGGTGTCGCACTTGGAATCAGAAGGATTACTTCCAGAAACACAATCAGGTTTCCGAAAAGGATTTAGTACATCAACAGCACTCATCAATGTTGTTGATGACCTTCTTTCTGCTAAGGACAGTGGACTTGAAAGTTTGATAACTGCTTTAGATTTCTCACAAGCCTTCGATTCCGTAAGTTTTGAATTGATGTTGGCCAAACTTCGTTTTTACCACTTTGATGATAAATCAGTTCAATGGTTTTCATCATATTTGCTTGGCAGAAGTCAACGGACAAAAATTGATACTCAGTTATCTTCATCACTCTCTCGATCTTCTGGTGTTCCACAAGGCAGTTGTTTGGGACCAATATTATTCATCTTGTACACTGCAGATATGAAAGATCAGATGAATTATTGTGCTCTTCATTCATACGCCGATGATTCTCAACTGTTACTATCTTTTCGGTCTGCTGAAATTGCAAAAGCTGTTAAACTCATTAATACTGACTTGGAGAGTGTAAGGAAATGGTCAGAAAATCATGGGCTTCTTCTCAACTCTAACAAGTGCTCCGTCTTGCACGTAAACGGAACATCATTGAGCAGCCAGCAAATGTATCGTAATTCTGATCAATTTGTTATGTTGGATGGAAAACCGCTGACCTCATGTACTTTTATGAAGATCCTTGGTGTCACTCTTGACTCCCAACTTGATTTTTCAAACCACATAAAGAACATATATAGAAATGTTATCATCAAGCTGAAAACACTTTATAGGGTCAGTACAATTTTGCCCACTTCTTCCTCAAGTTAGAAATTGTCCGCTCAACAATCTTTCCTGGCATATATTATGCTCTGCCAGCTTTTGCTTGTTGTCTAACCCAGGAAAACATGAGAATTCTTGATAGGTTGCAGAATAGGGCACTGAGATTTGCTTACAATCTTAGAAAGTTTAAGCACATCAGTGACTACAGAATAATATCGGAAGTGCCATCTATTATCTGCTGCTCTGACTTGCAAACCGTTCAGCTGATCCACAAAGTTTTACTCACAGGAAAGCCCGAGTATCTAAGAAAGAAACTGGAGTATAGGCACGAAAAAAGAGAACGCAGCTCTAGACAAGATGGTTGTTTGCATATGAAGAAGGTTCGATTAGAAACAGGGAAAAAGGCATTTAAATATTTTGGACCAAAAAAATATAATGCTTTACCACCAGTTTTAAAAACACTCAGCTATTGGTCATTTAAGAGTAAGGTTAAGGAAATTTTTTGTTAATTTGGCTTTTGTATTTTAAATTGAAATTGTATTCACAATAATTATTTGTCATATATGTACAAAACTGTATTTTCTAAAAAGGAGTTGTCTTGAAAAGCAGAGATTTGTATCTTTGAAGAACGCTCATAAATAAAGGCATTATTATTATTATTATTATTATTATTATTAATTGAGTAAAACTTGGAATTGCCATCCTGTGGTCGGCATCAGCCCGGTGTAGTAAGGCCTTGCTGCAGTGGGCTGGAGCCTCCTGAAAATGGTCCCAGGCTATAAACGCCAAAGTTGGACAGTGCTGGGAAATTGACTTGGGATGGTCAATTACCAGGTAGATCTATTGGAAGGTGTCTTGGCTCATCAACTATTTGACGGCCAATAGCAACTATGCAAGGGCAAGACAACAACTATTATAGTATAAAGTACCTAGCCGCCTAAACCCCTTTACCTTAAACCAACCCTTTATCAAAAACACACTGCTTAGCACTATGTATAGAAAAGGTAAAATAGAATTAAAAAAAATAAGTAAAAAAAAAATAATAATAATTCACTCAATGTTCTGAGAGGCCTCAAAGAAAAAAAAAAAAGAAAAAAAAAGAGTGGGTACTTCTTAGCTAGAATGGTTGCATCCACCGCTCCCAAAAAAAAAGGTGGAAACTCAGCAGGGTTGTATTCTTAGGTTATTTGATGGTTAGGAACGGACGTGCTTTGGGACGTTTCATCCAACTGGTGATGCTATTCCTCAGTTTCCAATTTGTTGTCTTTAATTAGGCGGCAGGCTCTCCCCTAGTTTTCCGTCCTGGCCCCAACCATCCCCAAGGAAAAAAAAAAAAATTAGCGGAACCATTCAAGATTTCTTGGTAATGTGCCCAAGTCTCTCAGAAAGAATAAATATTTAGTCCTCAAATTAAACACTCATAGGAAATAAATAAATCATTTAACTTAGGGATAACCATAACCCCGGAAACCCCAAACAACAAATATTATAAATTTGAGCTAATCGATACCAAAGCGAAAGTTTATCAGTTTCAAAGTCAAGATGCCGGTTTACGACAAAAACACGGTCCCAACCAATCTCACTTGGATAAAAGGCTTGACCGCAAGTCAGGCCACTGATCAGTGTGTGGCATGGGGAATCCAGCCAGCCGCAACACTCGAAGAAAACAGAGTTCGATTGCGAAATCATGTAAAAGCGACACATCAGGAAATCCAGGGGGACGAGACCCCTCCTGACCCAATCACTACTACTGAAACAGTGACGCCCACTGATACTACAACTACTACAACGACTACTGACACGACTACTACCACTACTGTTCACACTGAAATCCGAACAACACCGTTCTCAGACCCTAACCTTGTTAACCTCGTCCAGTCCATTCACCAGATCACCATGTCAGCCGTGAATGAGACAGCTATATCTGTTGCCCGCGAAATGCAAAGCAATCCCCCCAAAAACAGAGACGAAATTAAATTACCCCCATATGTTAGGGACATGCTGAAAGATATTCCTAGGTTAGCTGGCAACGACAATGATCTGGTAGTTAATTTTTTGAAGAAGGTAAACAAAGTCATAGAACTCAGGCTTGTGTCCGAGAAAGCTATTTTGTTGAATGTCAGCTCCCTGATTCAAAATCGTATGAGGGAATTTTGGATTGATAATGTAGCTCAGGGTATATCTTGGAGTCAACTTTTGTTAAACATTCACTCAGTATTTTTTACCCCCGATTCCTTAAGACAGCTTCAGTTCAGGTTTTTGTATCGCCCTCAAGCCCCAAATGAACAGCTCTTGGACTATGTTAAGGACATTCAGTTAAATTATAAAATTTTGTCCCCCCAAACCCAAGAGCAAGAAATATTTCAAACATTGTTCAGGAGCATAAATTCTCAAACAAGAGTTACCTTTGCCGGCCTTAAGCCCATTACCTGCATTAATGACTTAGTGGAAATAGCCCCGTTGTCAGCAAGCCTTTCAACCAACACATTTAGGCAGACACCGCACCCTTCATATGTTGCTCCTAACCAACATTCCAATCAATACCCCAGAAATTCCCAATCATACAGACCGAACAACAACCGTAACTACCCACCATATCGCCCTAACCATAGTAGCAACCCTGCTCCGCGTTTTTCCCAGAACACCAATCCGACACCAAGATATCCTGCTCCCCAGACATCAACCCAGGCAGCACAGGGAGGTTCAAAAAATAATTCAACACAGCTCAAGGGAAATTTAAACTACCCGCGCGGACGGTACTAGGCAGTGGTCCCCCCGCGCGTTATCTAGCTGCCCCTCTTAACGATAACGCAACTCCCACCAAACCCAAACCTAAAACCATGAAAACCCCTCTTTCTGATTTTGCTCAGTTAAAAATCCGATTCGGTACAGAAGAGTTTCCAGCCTTAGTCGACACTGGGTCAACCTGCACATTAATTTCACTCCCGGTACTTAATACAATTAAAAGCCAAAAAGGTGTTATTGCTCACCCTCCTCAACCTGCAAATATATCAGTTGAAACAGCTGGCTCAGACTATTTGAAAGTCACACACACAGTTAAAATCCATTGTAAGATACAGTATCTTTCATGGTATTTCACATTTTTTGTAACAGATTCACTTCCAGTCGCAGTAATACTAGGCATAGACTTTCTAAAATACACTAAAGCCATAATCAATATTGCTCAGAATACCATAACTTTCCCTTACAACCGGCCTCTCCTTTTATCGTTGCAACCCAACAGACCCCCAGATCCGAAAACAGTTCGAACGACACCCCCAAGTTTGGTCCAAATTTAAACCCGAAACAGATCCAACAAATTCAAGAAATTATAAAACAATATCCCAACACTATCACCAAGAAGCTAGGTAAAACCAATGTATTGACTTATCACATAAATATCAAATAAGGCCACATGGTTAGGAGCAGACCTTATCAATTTTCTCCCCCCAAAACTGAAATCCTACGTCAGCACATAGATGAGCTTTTCAGAAATCAGGTTATTAGGGAATCCAGTAGTCAATATTCAAGCCCTGCCTTTTGTGTCCCAAAAAAGAATGGTAAAACTAGATTAGTAATAAATTACAAAGGTCTCAACTCAGGTCTCATATTAGAGGCAAGTCCGATGCCCACAGTTGAGTCCGCCTTTCAACACCTGGGGAAAGCCAAATGGTTTACCTTATTGGATCTCAACTCGGCCTACAACCAAATACCTCTGGACGAACAATCCAAAAAATATACTGCGTTTGTCGTCCCATGGGCTCAATACGAATTTAACTGCGTTCCCTTTGGCCTAGCAAATGGTTCAATGGTTCTCACCGATTTAATAAACAAAATTTTTGGGGATATAAAATTCAAATATGTTTTTTCATTTTTGATGACATAGTAATTTACTCAGACACATTTGAGGAACACTTAAACCACCTTCGAGAGGTTTTGGATCGCCTCAGGAAAGCCAATCTCACAGTTAATCCCTCTAAAATAACACTAGCCTCTGACAGAATAGAATTTTTGGGACATGTAATACATAACAACACCTTAAGTCTCAGCAAGGAAAAAACAGAACCAATCGACAATTTTCCTACCCCTCGTAACATTAAGCAACTTTCACGATTCCTGGGCATGACCGCATATTACTCCCGTTTCATTAGGAACTATTCTGAATTAACAGCTCCCCTGAACCATCTCAAGAAAAAAGGAGTACCCTTCATATGGTCTGCAGATCAACAAGCTGCATTTGATAAATTAAAACTTGCCTTGACTACATCCCCTATCTTAAGAATGCCTAATTTTGATCTGCCCTTTGTTCTACAAACAGATGCATCCCGAACTTCAATTGGAGCGGTCCTTGTTCAAAGATACAACGACATTTTGTTGCCAGTTGCTTATGCCTCTAGACCAACCAACCCCCATGAAAGGAACTACAGTGCATTCGAGCTCGAAGCCTTAGCGGTAACGTTTTTTCTAGATAAGTTTAGAGTCTACCTAGAGCATAGACACTTTGAGCTTCATTGTGACAACCATGCCCTAACTTGGCTCTTGAATCATCCTAGACAAGTGGGTAAAATAGGTCGTTGGATCACTCTGATAAATGCCTTCCAATTTTCGGTATATCATATTAAGGGAAAGGATAATGTAATTGCCGATTGCCTTTCTAGGCTGTTTGAAGATCAACCCCCCGCAGATTCACAATCAGTAGTACAACACCCCTCCCAGGTTCTCCAGAAAACAAATGTTTTGTTCAGAATTCCAGATGCATTTAAAGATATTAAAGCTCATCAAGCAGAGGACAACCAAATTAAAAAAATAGTTAAAAGCCTCCCCAGGTCCAAATCAAAAACAAATTATTCCTTGTTACAAGGAATTCTGGTCCACCAAGCGCCCAATCAGTCTAAACCTAGAATAGTTATACCAGAGAGACTTATACCAATGTTGTTTCACCATTACCACCAGGCACCTACTTCAGGTCACCTTGGCATTAAGAAAACTTGGGCGAGAATTGAACCACATTTTTGGTCGGAGAACTTAAAAAGAATAATCTCAGATATGGTCAGATCTTGCATTAAATGTCAAACATCTAAGCAGGCCCCAAACACCAAGGTTGGACATTTAAGTTCAGAGATAGCAACTCGCCCTTTCGAGAAAGTTTTTATAGACTATGTAGGACCACTTCCCCGATCAAAGACAGGCAATAAATACATTCTGACAATAACTGACTCATTTTCCAAGTACACAGTTTTGTTAACATCCCGCAATACAACAGCAAAAACAACAGTCAATCTATTAAAACGAGGTCTTTTTTCATATTTCGGATTCCCGAAGTTTTTGGTTTCAGACAATGCTGGAACATTTAGGTCAAAGGAATTTTTGGAAATGTGCCTGGAATTTGGGATTGAACATATAACCACCACCCCACACTATCCGAACCCCAGTCATGCAGAGAGAGTAAATAAAAACATTAAAACCGCTCTTAGGATTTTTCACAGTCACGACCATACTGAATGGGACCAAAATATTCATTTCTTTCAATTAGCCTTTAACTCAGCTAAACACGAAAGCACCGGTTTCTCACCTGCTGAGCTTTTCTTAAATTTCACAATATCACATCCTTTGGAGCTTCAATGGGACTTAGATAAACTCCTGTCCAAAGATCAATCTTCCAAAACAGGCAAGAAAGATGGACAGAAGCAGTTGGAAACCTCAAGAAGGCCAGACAGCGACGACAAATCAAGTACGATGCCAAGCGCGTTCCTCAGCCATATAAACCTGGCGACTGGGTTATGCATCGACAGTACCCCCAAAGTAAGGCGATAGACCACATCAATGCCAAACTTCTACCATTATGGTCCAAGCCCCTAATAATTGAATCATTTACTTCCCCAGTTACGGTGAGATTGATAGATCCTTCAAATGGAAAATTTGTCACTCGAGCTCACGTCTCACAATTAAAGAAATTTTTCATGCCCCAATATTAAGCCCGTGTTTACTAAAAGGAGTAGTGATATTAGGTTAAGTTAGTAGTTAATAATAAGTTAGGGTTCATACAATAGCAGGTAAACCGAAACACAGACACAAAACATACATAACACAAGCACACTACCATGGTTGCCCACTCCATTATCTTGACCCCCCCCCTGTGACTAGGATGTAATTTCGCCGAGGTTGCATCTTCAGGGGCCAAGGGCTCAAGTGGAAGGGCAAATGGCACACCGGCCTCCCTGTTTGTTAGGAAATTTATTTTTTTTTTTGAAAGGTACCAAACAGTAAAAACTCAGGGAAAAATGATTGCATTTTTGTTTTATTTTTGTTTAGCAACCATTTTCCCAACCTCGCACATCAGGGATGAGTCGGCTGTACCCTCACTATCACAGAGGGAACAGGCCAATAACACACACACACACACACAAACACACACACACACACACACACACACACACACACACACACACACACACACACACACACACATACAGCCTCATACCAGATTCACAAACCGGAACTCTTAGTGTAATTTAAGTGAAACTTATATCTACAAGAAATTATTCATTATATATATGTATGCATGAATCAAACCATTATTATTATGATGCACATAGTATAGGTATATACATATTTATTTTCGTAGAAATATTTGTAGAAAATTACTTATTTATCATGCATTGTGCACCCCCAGTCTCATAATGGACCATATTAATGGTTTCACTTCCCTAAACCAAACCCCCATTAACCCTTCTTCCCGAGCCTCAAAACCTAAGCCAGCTTTCAGACAGCCCAAGAGTTGGAGTGCTCCTTCCAGGATGCCTGCCCGGAGGGGGGGGGGAAGCTGTGGCGTCTCTCCCCAAACCTCACACTCGGACTCAACAGCTGGTCAGGTAACAATAGGCAAAGACAGTGCGATCTGCGCATGCGCGGAAGGCCAGCCGGTCCCTGGAGCCATCAGGCGCCGCGACTCGACTGCGGATCGCTGACCGACACACATCAACTCCGGTTATCAGGTAACAACGCCATGTGGTAGGGTAGGAATTTGAGGGGAGAAACGGGGTATGGGGAACCTAAGTTAAATATTAATCCAATTCGGTAATTAAAACAATCAAAATTAGAATCATGTAATTATTTGGGGACAATTAAATTAGGTTTAGGGAAGGAAGCCTGCATGTACAGACATTAGTAAGATAAGGTCAAGTCCGATATACAGTTGGTATTAAATTAACTGGGGGAACAATATTATTTGTGAAATTCATTATTCAATTACAATTATTAATCACCAAAGCTGGCTTCCTTTTTAGATAAATGACGGGCGAAGGATAAGATCCACGGGGATTGAATTAACACGTTTGGGGAAAACGGAATATCGTATCGACTTTCCGTCTTCAAACGGAACAAATGGGGGAGACGCCCCACTTCTTCTTCGTCTTCTTCAAGTTTTACTGATTTCTTATGTAGTTGAGCGTACTTTTCCAATTGTCTCTACATTTGTACTTCATGAGGAACCCTATTGAATATAGAAGTATCCACAGGCCCGTACAATATAGGTGCGTCCGGTTGTTTGTCCAAAGTGTCTTCCAGATAATCTTTAATAATTGAACTTGAAAACACCAGTTGTCTCAAGTATCTTGTTATCGGTTCAGTTGCACAAGTTAGAATAAAAAACTCTTCTCGATTAAGTTGAATCTTGTTATGTCATGCTTGTTGTGTCTCTAAACCACAACTGATGATCACCACGATGTTTAACAATATCGATTTCCACATTTGAATCCAAAAGGCCTACTCTTGTCTTTCTTCCAAACATGTTACTACTTAAATAGCATTCTAGCAGATGCAAGTGTTTCATAAACGATTCCCAAGCAGTGTCCGTAAACAAAATAATTTTGGGCCCATGAGTTAAAATTACAGTAGGTGAATAATCCGTCGATTTCATAACACCGATTAAAACACTTTTGTCCAAACTGGATGAGATTGGATAAAATATTCGCAAGAATACCTCACTCAATATGTTAGGAGAAATATTATCTTCAGTATCCCTTTTCTTCTTCTGTGCATTCTTTCTTCTTTTACCTTTTTCCTCAACATTATTACTGGCATGGAGTTGTCCGCAAGCGTTGTGTTCATCTCCCTCCGGTTGACCTTGAAGATCTAAAAAGTCGGATATCTCCTTCTCAATATCTACATTTTCTTGTGTACCACTAGGAGAAGCCATATTGAATAAGGTGCTACCCATACAAGAACAGGCAACAAACTGATGAGGAGTGACCTGAACGCTCTGCTTTTATACTCGCGGAATGCATTGGAATGTAACAAAACCGGTTTTTTACAATACATTTTTAACAATTCCAGTTAAAGGTGTGTATGTTACGATTTTATCATGTAGAATTAAACAGTATGCAGTTGTATTAGCTGGTATAGCCACGTTGAATTCCATTTCTATTTTTATATCCACACTTGATTATTTTGCTGATTCATTCTGTTTAGAACAATCGATTACAACTATTGGGTAACCATCTAAGTACTTTTCTGGTGATAGTAAAGGTGCATTTGTTTTACCGTAGTATGAACTTTGGAATCTTGCATACATATCGTACAATATGCTGTACTTTTTATTAGCGAATGACACATTTAAATTATCGTATGGAAAAAATTGTAAATTTAAATAAACTTTAATATTTTTCAAGTTGCAATGATCAAATTGGCCTGCATGTTTGGTGATGGTGTCTCTTCTGCCTGTTTGTAAAACAAATATAATATACCTGGCTCGTTCCACATAATTAGATGTTTTAACAGTCCAAGTGTGACGATCCGTAGCTGGCAAGCTGGGATGTTCATGAAATTCCCAACTTCTAAAAGGAATTACAATATCACGATCAGCCTTTAACTTTCTTAATAGTAGCATTCTATGCTCGTCAGCTAATTTAACATGTGGAACTCTCCATACAATTTTTTCTAATGTTAATTTTCATTCTAAAGTTGCATCTGTTGTACCGTCTGGAGCTTCAATAATGTCTTTATCGTTTGAAGATCTCAACAAAACTAATTCTTGTTTAACGTTTAATATTATTTTTCTATAATCTTCAGCAAAACCAAGCAACAAACGTAACGGAATGTGAAAATCAAAATTTCCATTTGTATCTGGAGTGATTGTGTCTTTTGCAGGTAAAACCCATCCTGCAGGTTGTATTAAATTGGTTTCATTAGGTGATATAGATGTTAATCCCTTTAAAGTTGTTGCAATACCTACTTTTTTAGTGGAATCAACTGTTACACCTGATATTTCATATCTAATTTCATCAAACAGGAAAGCCATGGGATTATTTATATATGGAACTGTTGTACCAGTAGTAGTACCGTCCTTTTTAGTAACTTTCCCTTCAATATACAAGTAACTTTCACATGGTAGTGTGTAAATGTCTTGGTTTTGTATGGGAATACGAATTTCATCGTTATTGTTTAATTTTGATGAAGTGTAAGGGTTGTGGGTGTGATATTCTTTTTCCCATAGGGTTTCGTCGAATGTTGGACCCTGAGCTATATCCAGTATATCCATTATCGGTTACTTTTAATCCAATTCTCTCTAAGAAACGAATGTTCTCGCGTGTTAACTCCTCCACAGCTGAAGAGCTACTAATGCGGATTCCCGTAGGTTGTTCGCTTTTAAATGTTAAACCCATGATTTTGTATTAAAGTGTCGATTTTAAATGTAATCTAACCGTAATAGGCTCTTCTCGGAAATCTATCAAGTTACCGTCTTGATCCAATACGTTCAACACGATGTCTGAAATGAAAGTGGTGTTCAACGGTAGATATACCAGGTTTTGCGGCTTTTCAACAATTTTAAATCCAGGTGGTACACTGGGGTAAAAAGTATGTATTATATGAGTATTTGCTCCATCTCTGTAAGCTCCTTGTATGATGTTACAAGTTATGTCTATACTATTGACTTTTAATATTGTTACAGTTTGTTTACCGGAATGTGTTTTATTTGGTTCTAAAATTGCTCCATCTTTGGGAAATCCTAATAAATCACCAATTGAGTTTGGCTTAGTGAAATCGATATAATATTTTGAAGTAAGCTCAGCTTTCATTGTATTGTTATTACCTTTTAGCGATATATTGTCTTTTCCCATTTTATTTTGCAAAAACTCATTAATATGATCAATTTCATAAGAACCTGTGGGTAAACTGCACTCTTCTAAGTCTGTGAACTTCCCACTAGCATCTTTTCCTTTATAATAATGCAATAAGTTATTTTTACCTTCTGTAACATTGGGAATAGAGTTGTAAGTTGTAAAATCTAACAGTGCTGCCTCCCAAAATCTTCCTTTTTGCAAGCGTAATGCTGGAAAAAGGACACTTCGTAAAGTGGACGATTTTCCTGTTAATGATACCGTATAGGAAGACATCTCAATAGTGACTGATACTTTTAGCTAGAAATTCCAAACATAAATGGCCGCATATTGAAGTATTATCAGGTTGTTCTCTTTTATAGTTATAATATATGTTTTTAGCAGATTTAAAGTAATTTCGAAGTTCTTTTGTGGTGGCAGGTTACCGAAACTATCAAAATAATATACATTGCTATTCAGTTTCTTATAACACACCCAATGGGTGCCGGGCCCTTCAGTATTATCCAAATTTACGATTCCAGTCTCATTTTTCCATATTTTCTTTGGTAAACTGTCCTTCATGAATACTCCGCGAAAAAATGGTATTTTTAAACAGGAAATATATCTAAATAATTCAACGTTGGTCAACGCTTTATGTGGTATAACTAATTGATTTCTTTTATTTAATATGCACGATACGGTCTTAGGTATAGACCTGCCCCGTTTTTTACCTTTGACCATATAGTCGGTTTTTTATTATTTTTCTTCGTAGAACGTCTTTTTAGTCTAATATTACCACCATGTTTCTTTATGGTTGATCCTTTCTTATTCCTACCCCTCCTTTTTCCACCTCCTACCGCTGTTTTAGCCTTCATACCTGCTGTTACCGCTAAAGCTGCTGCTTTTTCCGCAATACTAGCGTCACTAGACTTTACTCGTTGCCAAGCTATGTCCGCAAGCTTTTTTCTGCTATCGATCTATTTTTTGAATCGGCAAACGTGGAATATGCGATATCGTGTTCTTTACAAGCCTGATCTAACTTGTTTATGCCAGGATCGCCTCTTTCCAGTCGTTTTTTTTTTCAATTTAGTTCCTGGTCCGCAATACTGATAACCTCCCGGTATATGAAATTCGTACCTCTACGACAAGTTGAACATAAATGACGTTATTTATGATTTTGATCAATTAAATACTAAAAGGACCCCAAAATGTGGATCCTAGAAGTTGTGTTGTTTTATTAAAAAAATACTTATAAAGGATTTCTTGTTTTATCCATGAATTTCTCATTTTTTCATCAACATGTTTATATTGTCCGCTTGCAATATAATTATGCATATCAAACATTATATTACCTATCACTTTAACAAGAAAATTAACATTTACAGCGTTATCTACATAATCAGGGTCTGCAACTCTTGTTAATCGTTTGTTATTGCAATTCCACCATCTATGTCCACCTGGCTCTAATTAGATTATCTGTTCAAAAGTAACAACATTACCAGGCAATGACACGGGAGCTATATGTATCAATTGTTTTCCTTTACCATCCCAAACATTATTCCTTAATAC
Organism: Neoaliturus tenellus; assembly: GCA_030545055.2. Lineage (NCBI taxonomy): Eukaryota > Metazoa > Arthropoda > Insecta > Hemiptera > Cicadellidae > Neoaliturus > Neoaliturus tenellus. The sequence goes on from JAQYXR010000838.1 coordinate 26,739, forward strand.
ATGTCCATCAAGAACTTTATTCTTTTCTTCAAGTAATGTAAACTTTTCATTTCCTTGTACAAACACATCCCCCTGCCGTGATACCACTTGGTCTTGTTTTACAAATCCAGATGTCTCTTGTTTTAAAGTCTCTTTCATTTGACCAACTGTTGCACCATCTGATGGTGCTGAACCATCTTTTACATTCGCCAAACAATTACCAAGACAATCGATAACTCCCACATCACGTGTGACACAATGATCATTTATATATTTGAAATTTACAGCATCATTTTCATTTTTTGGATAACCTATATCGTTAATAACAAATTTATAAAATGAAAATCCATCTTTTGTCTTTTCGGGTATTATAGAATGTAAATAGCAATAGCGTTTATTTACGCTGTCTTTTTCATCTTTAGGGTCATCTACGTCGGATATACGTTTATTGTTAGCACTATGCGTTTTTCCATTGAATTTTAACGTATTTTTCAATTCAGATGACAAATAACCTCTGTTTATTGCATCACCGTTTTGATTTGGTTTACCAACGTTGATAATTCTATGATTTTCTGCATCATAAGTGTTATTTTGTAGTCTTAATGTTGGCGATATCTTTTCCTTTAATATTTTTAAATTTATTGCATCGTTTTCATCCGTAGGATCTTTTATGTTTTTTAACCTTTTATTACTCATATCATAATCCCCATCAGGTGTTTGTGGTAAACCAGCACTTCTTTTTAAACTATTCGCATAATATAACCCATCCGAGGAGTAACGTCCGAACTTGTCGACACTCATGGTGCAACTGAATAGTATTCTAGGGAGTAACGCATTTTTATAAGATTACCCCACGGTTTCGGAGTTCATCCACTAAAGCCACCCATTTGTTTTCCAATCAAGTATGACCCGCTTCTTTAGCTTCATGTATTAGTTTCATTCTATCCACCAATTTATTGATATTATTGTAATAAATCACATTTGTGTTATATAGTTTCTTCATTAAACCTGTACCTGTAACAGATTTGTTTCTTTTTCTTGGTTCTGCAGCACTTATATCCAAAGTGGATGACACAAACCTTCGTTTTACAGATTTTCTTGGCATTATCGGCATTGGTTGTCTTCTCGTTGTTGGTATTAACTTGGATACAAATACTCTATATTTTAAAGACCTAGATCTAAAAACTGGTTGGTCAGCTAAATATTTTCTCCTGTATGCATTGGTGTGTTCCAAAATCTGTTTATATGCTTCCATGTCTTCTTCTTTAACTAACAATTCTAAAGGCTTTTTTTCAAATAATAATTCAAATAATCCTCTTGTGCCCTTATATCTTTGATTACCAACAATAATATTATCATGTTCATCAATGTTTACCGGGCTATTACCAACCATTAAACCTTCTTCTGTTAATCTTACTCCATAACTATGGTAGTTTTTATTAGGATTTATTCCAGCTAACATTTTTATCATGTATTTCCTTCCTAAAGGTCCTTTGTTATGAATGTTTTCACCCAACAAGCTTATGTTTGACGGACCTTCCCTTGCTTCTTTTTCCTCTTCACTAGCGGTTGATACATCTTCATGTCCTCTTTTAGCTTTTACTTCATATAATTCTCTTATACCACTATAGTCTGGTGATTCTAGCTCTCTTTCGGGTTCTCCACCGGTAAAACCACTATATGTAGAGGATTCCGGGTCTTCATCACTAAAATCTTCTGATTTTACATTTTCTCTTTCAAACTTTGTAATAGGTGCAATTGCATCTCCTTCCAAAACGGGTTTAGCAAATTTTTTGTTTAATTGTTTCAAGGGTTCAGTAATAGGTTTAAAAGTAGATTCAAGAAATTTCTCCCTTTCGCTAATACCTAATTTTAATGCTCTGTTTTTATCCCGAATAGAATCACTAAGTGATTTTATTTCCTTTATTAACTTTTCTTGGTTAACCATGTTTGTAGCAAGACGTGTTGTACAACAATGAATGTTTTACATCATGATCAGTGTATTAGTATAAATTTATCAAATCCTATCCTGTATCGACCATTGTTTAACGGTTGTTCCTTCATAATTGTTAAAAACCCATACTTTTCAGCCCAAGCCTTTCCACACAACTCTTTAAATCGTTCAAATGACATATCCGCACTTACATGGTCATAATATATATGTTTTAGGTTGGTTTCATCCTGTTTAAATAAAATTAACATGTTTGCATTGTCTCTAATGAGCTGTTTCGGTATTTTGCTGTAAGTTTGACCAATATAAATGCTATCTATGTTGTTATGTCGACCCATGGCGAAGTAATTCCTTATTGTATTTTGATTTTCACAAGATACATCGTCAAATATAAATACTGAGAATGGTTTAGCCTCTTGCGGTTGCATAACACTCTCGCTTGCGTTAAATTTAAAATATTTAACTTCAGGCACATTAATGAGTATTTCTTCCAATAACTGATATTTTGGTTGTTGCAGTGACTTTGAAAATACATATAAATTATTAAAACGTAATCCTTTAGGGTTAGTAATCAAATTGAATACTACATTTGTTTTTCCACAATTGGAAGGACCGGTAACGAGACAACGCACCGTGTTTGGCAACAAAGCACCGTGTTTCCCAGTGTTAAATTGAGAACCATCCACTGTAAGTTGATCTATATTATTAATAGTAAAATTGTCTTTTTGCGGTATTATCTCCAACCTTTGTAATGGTTCAACCCAAAATGATTCTCTATCGTTATATTATATCCTTTTTAGGTATCCAAGAATCTTCCGTCTTATTAAATCCTAACCATCGTACTTTAACCTTATCTTTTTTCCGTTGCAACACCTTTTCAACTAGATATACATCACCTACTGTTGATTTTAACATTTCATGTCCATAAAAACCTCCTTCAAGCAATTGTCCTTTATATGTAAACACTTATACGGTAAATACCTCATTTGTCCAGTTCGGAAGATATCTTTTACTGAATACACCTTTGTATTTGCTTATTCGCACTTTATCACCAACATTAAACCTTTTAGGCTTTAGTTTTTCAACTTTTGTTTTAGTATTCATTTTAATACGTTTTAATACAAGTTTTTCATTTTTATTAGTCACCTGGCTTGGTTTCATACCGATAGTTCTATGAAACTTGTTATTGTAATCGCTTATAAGTTTTGGTAACATATCAATCCATACGTGTGATCCTCTGTTGGAAAACATCTTATACATCGCACCTTTTAAAGTTCTGTTAAATCTTTCAATTATTGATGCTTTTACCTCTGAATTGGTTGAGTAATGGTTAATGTTGTGTTTTTTCATTACATTTGCAAATTCCTTATTAAAATATTCTTTTCCGTCATCAGTTTGTAAATGTTTTATAGTATGTCTCTTTTTATAGCTGTTTCCATTGCTTTTGTAACACTTTTGCCACTTTTATCTTTTAATGGTAAAGCATCTGCCATTTTTGAAAAACAATTAATAATAGTCAATATGAATTTAAATCCTCTATTTTGTTTACTATAAGGAATCATTTCGATTAAATCCGCTTGATATAAATCATTTATTCCTTTTATCACTGTATTTCTTCGTGGAAACTTTCTTCTTGCAGGTTTATGAAGTTCGTTGACAATTTCTTTCTTCAAGTCCTTCATATTGCAGGTTTGAATGTTTCATGTATCACATGTATAGTCACAATGAATGTCGTCTTAAATATTCACATCATTTATATAGGTCAAAGTCATCCAAACTTGTGTAAAAAAATGGGGAACACGGCGTTTGACTTGCCGTGTTCCCCATTTTTTTACGGAAGGAGAAAGGAATAAGGTCGAAGTTGTAGAAGGACGAAGAATAGGTTACTAGTCGATAGGGTTTAGAGAGTAAAGGCCAAAAGGAAGAGTGTGAATTTTATCCGGCATAATATGCCTTTTATCATCTCGAGCTGATAGTGCCCTTTTAACTTCAGTGACACTGTAGACCTCATGTTTAAAGCTTCTGATAGTGTTGAACGTTGCAGACATTGTAGAATCTTCAAACAAGCAGGTCTTGTAATGGTCAAATGTCACATGTTTCTTCAAGTACGATGTTTTGACTCCTTTTGCTTTCTTGACTGTCGGTGTGTTGTTCTCGTTGTACATTTTAAATGAATACAGTTTTGCCATCAGTGCCACTATTTCTTCTAAAGGCATTCCATTTGCTTCATCTTTAAATTTTCAGATTACTTTTTTATTCTTTTCATTGTAATTTGGATGGTTCTTCGGATAGTCAGAGAAGTCAAAATCGTCTTTGTATGGGAAACTCCTTAGGTCTTCATACATGTCCAAAGTCTTTATCCAGTAGATAAACGCGTCGGTATCCATGTATGCAACTCCAATGTTGTCTCTTCCGTAGTGTTTAACCATTTTGTTGTAATGGAAATCATACATCAGAGTTTTACTTATATCCAAAATCGACATTCCAATGTATAACGGACGATCCATCACTATTGTTGTTTTCTTCATACTGACGGCAACTAGATCTTCGTTTATAATCATGGATGTTCCAAAATTTGGTTTTTGCACTAATTTTTCCAATTTCTTAGGATCACTTACTAATTTTACAATCTTGTGTTTTCTTTTGTTTTCTAAGGTCTTCCCGAAGATGGCGTTGTTCATCAATTTGTAAAAGTCCTTTTCAAATGCTGATGTTGCTGCTGCTCTTCTTCTAGTGTTGGAATCAATATATGGTTTCAACCAACAAGACTGGGTGAATTCAATTGCTCTATGAATTCTCACTACACGTAGACCCAATTCAAGAGCTTGTTGAACTACCCAGTAGTGAGCCACATACCGATCTTTATTCTCCAACGTCATCATCAATTTTGGCCATCTTCCTGTCGGTGAAACTTCAGTCTTGGCTAGGAGAGGCAAGTCGTAGTGATGGTCATGAAGGTGCTCCGGATATTCGAAATCACAGTCCAAAATATAGCCTTTTGGACCATTCTTTGGAATCTGTGAGATGTCACCGATGATGGCCGGGTTGATCCATTTGATGTCAGCGTAGGGAAGCGGATTTGACATTGCCCAACCATAAAGGTTGTTTGCGTCAAAGTAGCCAAGGTAGACCGATGGTTGTCTCTCGTCGAAGCCTGGGATGTACTTGTTGTTAGCTTTGACATGACGTGTTACAGCTTGTGTCAAACCGCCCCGTACACCAGATTCTATCATGAGCACCATATCAATATCTGTTAGAAGTTCCAATCGACAGTTGGTTGACTTTAGCATAGCTTGCCATGCTAATCCTGGAGATGTGTACGAGTGTAGAGGGTCCAGTCCATAGGCGGAGAAGCAGGTGTTTCGAAATTCTTCCATCACATCGCACAGCAGAGTTACGTCCAATTTTATGTAAAAGTCGGAATATTCCCCTAAGGTTTGAATGTTTAGTTGGTTCCAAACATTACAAGCATGATTGTAGTCTTCAACGGTGATTGCACTTTCATTTAACTTGCTATTGAAGGCTTCAATCGGTGGCAGACTGGTTTCTTCAAATTTTTCTGCAGAAGTTATGTAATCATAGGGGAACACTCCTTTACGCATTACTAAGTCCAATTTATCTTCTGGTACAATTTTGCTGGTTTCTTTTAGATCTTCTCTTCTTAGGTTCTCAGACAATTTGCTCAAACTAGATGACATAAATCTATAAGAGTCTACGAAGCGAAGTTTAATTTTACCTACTGTTTTTGAGAAACTGATGTACTTCTCCAATGTTTCAGCTAATACTTCGATTCTTCCATCATCCCGTCCTAACTCTGGGATAATGAAGTGGGAGTCATAGCCGCTAAGATTGTGTAACACGACAGTGATAAAGTTTGGCAGTTTGTAATTTATATTGCACGAATTACAAGCAGCTCCTCTGTATAACCCTGTCAGGTGATCGTGGTCTCTTACTTTTTGATTTTCTTCACTGAAGCTCTTCTTGCATAAATAACATCTTGTTGCCAAATTGTATTCTTCTTGTTGATTTTGGTTCAAAGGTTCCATAGGTAAAACCTTACCGTATAAGCGTTGCACCTTTTCAGCAATGTCATGCAACTGGTCTACGAAATGCTTAGCGGCTTCTTCCCCACGGTAGAGTATCGGAGTGGATGTTAAACCATAGTCTTGCAACTGTTCTTCAGGCAAAGTTGATTTCACCAATAAGCAAAAACTGTTAGGTTGATGCAATTTATATTTGGTTCTTCTAGTCACCTCACCATCCGGAAGCTCCTGTGGTACTAACGTGGATTCGAAATATGCGTAGACAGCTACTGGAATCCGATATTGGTGAACTGTTTTGTTGAATTGGATGAACGCTCGAGATGGCGGCGGCAGACTAATCTTCACTTCATAGTTGTCATTACAAAGTCTTTGGTGTTCCTTCAACCACTCCGATCCTCCATGTTTTAAATCTTTATTTGTAAAACAAAAGCATCTCTTACACACTGTCACTCTAATCTTCTTTTTGGTTAATTGTCGTGCAACCAAAGCTTTAAAATCTTTTATCCACACATAATGTGAAATTTCACCTTTAGTTATCAATAATAAATCAGTATGGTTTCTTTGCTTCACTTTTCCAACTCGTAGTGGATACACATTGTTCGAATCATCTAAGCCGAACACGTTAACAGAAACACCTGGATTTTGTTTCTCAAATTTTGCAATTTGATTAAGACTTACAGGATACGACATTCCTCGGAAGTTGTAGCGGTGTTCGTTTTCATAATATTCCCTACCAACTCTACAAGGATTATGTTTTACATACTTAGTTAGCATCGCTTACTTAAAACATTCATTATCCCCGTTTGTAACATTTCTGCAAGAGTTGGTGTCTTTAATTTTCTTTGGTAGAGGGATAAAGCTGCTACCCCTCATACCATATCCATGCTTGTGAACCCTCACATCCATACCTTCGATCAATGATAGCGTCCAGCCAGATCCTCTTCCTTCATGTTCTTGGAGTTTCATTAGCAGTTCATTCAAACATTCTTTTAGAATTTCATTGATATCAGATGTGATTGTAAGGGTTCGGTTTTTAGCAATGAATGCTCTCGGTGAGTTTTCACCATCGGTATTAGTAAACATAGCCTCCAACACCAATCCAAATTTAATAAAGTTCAATCTTGCCAATTCTTCCATCAATGTTTTTACAAATAAATTTTTAGCTTGGGTTATAAAGTTTTCCAATTCCAATTGCACATTATTAATTTTGAAATGAGTTACAACTGGTCCTGGCAAGGCTGTGGTGCGCAGTTGTCTTATATCTTCCACTTCTTCTGTATCCTCTTCTTCCATATCCTCTTCTTGGGTACGCAGTTGTCTTACATCTTCCACTTCTTCTTCCATATCTTCTTCTTGGATAAATCCTCCAGCTGTAGATGGTCCAGCTCCGGCAAATTGAATAACACTTGGTGTTTTGCTTTGCATTAACTGTAGATAGCTAGCCCAGTCTTCCATCTGCTTCTGAGGGTTTTCCAAAAACCGATCAATCGCATCAAAGTCTTCTTCACTTACTACAATCTCTTCTTTTCTGTCCTCTTCATGATGCAATTCTCGGTGTAACTGTAGATAGCTATCCCAGTTGTCCATCTGCTTCTGGTAGTTTTCCAATAACCGATCAATCGCATCTAAGTCTTCTTCACTTACTACAATCTCTTCTTTTCTGTCCTCTTCATGATGCAATTCTCGGTGTAAAACAAAGATATCTTCGTCTTGGAAAAACTCATCACAAATATCGCAAAGGGCCATTTTTACAGTTTGGCTTTGAGTGTGCACTCGGTGAATGTCCACGCAATAATGAGCAGCGCGCTCAACCGGGTCCCCTTTATACCCGAGGTTGAAGGGTGGGGGAAGGTGATTTCATATACATCCGGTTTATCAATCATGTAGTAGATTTGGCTTTTTAACACCCATTTTCAATATATTCTTCAACAGGCTTAATAAAGCAATGATTAGAGATGGAAAACAATAAGTCTTTGAACTTTCTGGACCTGAATATATACAGATGTTCTGAAGAAAATAAGTTTAAATTTAAAATCTATAGAAAACCTACTACAACACACCAGACAATACACAGTACTTCTCATCACCCTGAAAATCAAAAGTTAGCTGCTTACCATAGTTTCGTGAATAGATTGTTGTCCATTCCTATGACCGAGGATGATTACAAGGAGGAGGTTAATACATTAAAATACATCGCTGTAGTCAATGGTTATAGTAGCAATATTATCGACCAATTGATCAAGAAACACAAAAACAAAAATAATAATAGAACTGATAACAATGTTGATAACAATAAAAAACCAGTCTACATATCTACAGAATTTGGCATGTATTTAAATAACACGCTCAGTAGAGAAATGTCTAATAGCAATGTTGTGGTATCATTTAAAACTAGCAATAAACTATCATCTTTATTAAAACACAAAACGAACCGCTGCACTGATATGACAGAAGGATCTGGTGTTTACAAGCTTAAATGCGGCGACTGCCCAAGTTTTTATATAGGACAGACAGCTCGAACATTCAAAACCCGATTTAAAGAACATCTGCCGAAACCATCAGTTATTCACAAACAAAACTCTGCTTATGCTGACCATTTAATAAACAATAAGCATTCATATAAAGACATTAGCCAAAGCCTGGAAGTATTACAACATCATAAAAAACGAGGTAGTTTGCTGGACACTATTGAGGAATTCAACATTTTTAAGGCGGGCATTCAACACCCCCAACACATCCTCAACGAAAAATCATCTTTTGAATCAGATATATTATATGAAACGGCCATGAATGTTGAGGAAAGTATATTATCAAGAGCTACTGATAACAGAGAGAGTAGGGGGAGGGGAAGGGGTGGACAAGCCGGCGACAGTCAGTCTAGACCTACACCCTGAACCTGCAGCCGCGCCGGTATAATTGTCGTATGGCCATACAGTTTTTGTTGTGTTCGTGTAAAATGTGCGTCTGTTTGTATTTAGTGTATTCAATGTGTTTTAAAGACTTTATGACGACCTCGTAGGAGGAAAATTTCACGCCTAGGCTCGACAATGGCACCTTTGATGTGCCGAAACCGGTAGCCTGTTCTACTGGAGGATATAAGGATTACTGTGACAATTCAGGTATTTAACCTCTTGTATTATATAAAGCAATGATGTTTGGTCTAAATCCACTACTTTGTACAATTTTTTTCAAAGATGTCTGTTTGAGCAAGTTTATATGGGTCAAGGTCATTTGGAATTATTATTTTCAGCGGGGATAGAGCACTAAGCAGCATCAATTACTACAAAGTGCTCTATCCCCGCTCACATTTTTTGTTTTAATTTCTTACAAAGGTGAAATATCACCGGTATTACCTCCAGAATAGGAAGAATTCTGTTGCGATGGAGCGATGGAAGTGTTGTATCCAATCCAATTGGTTTACCATTTTTATACTCCCACCAACTATGCATTTATGTGGGTCAAGGTCGCATAAAGATACCCTTTGAGCGGGGGATAAACCACTAAGCAGCATGCTAGTCCATTGCCGCAAAGTGGTCTATCCCCGCTCTGTTCTACAAAACCTCAATCAAGTCCAAGTTCAAGTCCTAGTTTAACACTTGGTTGGGAGAATTACATTAGTTGATGCTTATTTCTACCGTTACACTTGCTCCATTCTCAAAAAGATATAAATAATATAATCCTGGATACTGTTTTGTTTCACGTGCTGCATGTTCCTTAATAAAGTCAAAAGCCAATCTTTTTGAATATTCATTATGAAACACTTCTCTCACACAAACAAGAATTTTTTCTTCCACCAATTTCAGTTGAATTGATGATAGTTTGCTTACATCATCCTTGTCTATCAGGGGTAGCTTGTAGGTGAAAGTATTTGGTGGTAGTTTTCGCGTTCTGCCAAGTAAACAACAAAATTTTTTATACAATTTCTTCTCATTGTCTGTAATACTATTAATACCAATCAGATTATAGTACGAAGGTTTATAAGGTATACGACGAGACATTTTTGGTCACCGGTCTTCTTAAGAATGGGCTCCTGGACAGCCACTTCCAACGAAAGGTGGAGCGTGAATGAGAAGTGCGTGCAACCTGACCGCCTTATATCCCCACCAGCCAAGGGCGACCCCACCCTGGGGGGGGCACTTCTCGTCCGGAGCAAAAAACTTTTTGGTCAAGGTCAAAAATTTTCCCAAAAAAAAGTTCGGGGGGGGAGGGGGGTTGAGGGGGTGGGGGAGGGGGTGGGAGGGGGTGGGGGAGGGGGTGGGGGGGTCATTACTATATTTAGGTCAAGGTCACGAAAAAACTTTAAAAAAATTAAGCCCCACCTGGGGCATTTAGGTTGCCATCGCTGTAGCCTCCTAAGAGACACAACTATGACAACAGGAAACATCCAATGTTGCCTAACCTTTACCACGCAAGACTTGTAAACATTTACTGCATTGTCTTTTCAATAGCTAACAAAGATTCATTTACATAATTTTGAGTTTCCAGGAGGAAACAAACTGAGGACACCCTAATGGCTTACGTCCTCGGTCCGAGTGCAGAGGCCGCCACAACCTTTTGCTTGCCAGCGTACAAACGGGCATGCTCCCAAAACCCCAGCCGCAACCTGTTGCATGCCTGAGAGGAGCCTAACAATTATGAAAAGTGGCTTTACACGGGGGCCTACTCCCGTATTCTATCTTTACTATTTTTAATTTAGCAATGCAGTAAATTTTTACAAGTCCTTTGTGGGTCAAGGCCACACGAACATTAAAAAATTTCGGCCCCCGTACATCCATGGCGAACCACGAATGTTCGGGGGCCTTGGGGACTAAAAAGACAAATAGCTAACAAAGATTCATTTACATAATTTTGAGTTTCCAGAAGGGAAACAAACTGAGGACACCCTAGTGGCTTACGTCCTCGGTCCGAGTGCAGAGGCCGCCACAACCTTTTGCTTGCCAGCGTACAAACGGACATGCTCCCAAAACCCCAGCCGCAACCTGTTGCATGCCTGAGAGGAGCCTAACAATTATGAAAAGTGGCTTTACACGGGGGCCTACTCCCGTTCCCTATCGTTACAATTTACTTTGAGCTGTGAAAAACGCTCAAGGGGAAATGCTAAAACAAGGGTATACACTTTAGATAAATATAACACACTTACAACACACAATTGAGCTCAATATGGTAAATGCTGGAACAAGCACATTAAACACATATGACAAACAAGACACACAGGATAAAAGACAAGCAAGACACACAGGAGACATAGGGTACAAGTGAAACACTCTCATATAAAACAATTCCCAATACCCAAACGCAAGCGCAATATCTTAGAACTAATACAAGTCTTAAAGTTAGAGTAGACTTCGCTAAACAGTGAAGGCGCCATTCAGTGTTTAGTGAGGCCTATGGCGGTCCGTCCCGATCGTTCACGTTCAACGCGCGGGAGCGGACTGCGAGCCGGCTGTGGCCGGGCCGCCTTATATCCCCACCGGGGCTGCCACGCCCAGGATATCGGGGGTGGGGGTGGGGGAGGGGGGGGGGGGGGCTCGCACTTTTTGTCGGGGGGGGGTCACTTCTCGTCCGAGGCAAAAAACTTTTTGGTCAAGGTCAAAAATTTTTCCGAAAAAAGTTCTCGAAGGGGGGGGAGGGGTGGGGGAGGGGGTGGGGGGTGGGTGGGGGAGGGGGGGGGGTGGGGGGGGTCACTTCTCGTCCGGGGCAAAAAACTTTTTGGTCAAGGTCAAAAATTTTTCCGAAAAAAAGTTCTCGGGGGGGGGGGGGCTCACACTTTTTGTCGGGGGGGGGGGGGGGTCAAGTGGGTCAAGGTCACCCACAACACTTCTACTCTAAGTGTTGGCTATACCCCCACCACAACTGAGTCCCTAGGCTGCACAACACCGCTCCGCCAGTATGTCTCCAGCTTCCATGCGGTGCGTCTCGCTGCTCTCTAACTCTCTATATGTAAGTATTTTTACAAGTTTTAAATCTAGGTCAATACACTTTAACTCTGGGACGATATCGACTTGTAGTATTTCTATGTTTTGACTCAAGGTCATCACACTTTAACTCTAGCACGTTGGTTATCGTACCAGAGGTGCTCAATAACCTAACTTGTAATGTTTAGGGTGGCGTTTGCACGTAATATCACCATGAGTGTCCAGTCCAAATTTTAAGTTCGATTTATTTTACTGTGATCTTTTCCATTTTCAATTCGTTTTGCCTAAGAGTGAGATGTCGCTTTATACAATGGTATTCCTCTAAAGTTCTTGGGATTGCAGGGATACAATTACTTTATTTAGACGGCTCTTCACCTTAGAGTTTAACATAACTTCCACTTTAACTTTTCTTTCTTACCCCAAACAGCCTAAGCTGTACAGTAAGGTTTCTTCTAGTGCCAACTCGGGCCGAGAGAACAGTGTGTTAACTGTAGGACAGCTCATGGTAGAGTGATGCGATACCACAGCGTACAACCTCACCTTCCCCCACCACTGTGACCTTCCCCCACTCCAGCTGTTTCCCTCACCACTTTTCCCTTGGCTCATGCGCTACCAACGGTCTCTCAGTATTGTGCGGACTTTTGTGAGGGATGCCATGTCGCAGGACAATTTGGGTAAGAAATTTGCCCGTGTTAAGTCTTTATTAGTTGCTCAATGTACACCGCTCAAAGTCAAGCGGGTTTCCACTTTAGCTAAGTGGCGAAAACAGTTGCGCGGACACCCCAAGTTTTATACCAAACAGACTAATGTAAGTTTTACTGATGAGGATTTGTTTAAAATATTGAATGAAATGACTTTTCCTTGCAAAGTTCAGTTAGTTACTCCATTCCTGACGGTTTGGAGTCTTAGTCTCTTGAGCCAATATACCTAGAGTGCGCGGGGCCGGACAGTCAGTCGCTCGGTGTCTGTCGTAGGGTGCACATCGCGGTTGTAGTACTGGTCTAAAGGGGGCTGCTGGCTCACTTCAAGGTCACCCGAGCGGTGTCACATGACGGTTTAGGCAGAGTCACGTTGCAAACTTGCAGTTTCCTTGGCACTTTTGCTGTTTATTGTCTAATTTCGCTCGAAGTCGTCAAGTCATGGGAACCTGACTGAAACTCGGAGCGTAGTGTGAGAAACAGCAAAATTGCCGAAAAATTTTTGGTTTCAGCGTGACCTTGACCTTTTGTGACATCAATGACGTCATCTTGGTGACGTAAGGGGTGATGACGTCATCAGCACGTCATTTCTGTGACGTCATGGGTGTGACGTCATGGATGTGACGTCATTGGTTATGACGTCATCGATTGCGTCATCGATGACGTCATCGATGACGTCATCGGTGGGGTCATTGACCTCGATGACGTCATCGCTCGGGTGACCTTGAAGTGAGCCAGCAGCCCCCTTTTTCCACTACTAATATAATATGAATTAAAAATTGTATAAAGATTGTATTTATTTATAATGTAACATTGATCTTATTGATATGATATTAATATAAATAATGTATCACTGATCACTTGGTTTAGATTTTTAGAAAACTGGTTGATTTAATTTAACTTGCATGGATTGAGATTTTCTCGTCTTCTTTGGAGTTACTTTAGAATTATTATTTAAAAAAGTGGAGATTTTGCTTTGTTTACTTATATTGATATTCTGTATAAAAGGGATTTTGTGAGGAAGAGAAATTTATTAAAATTTTATTGTTAGTAAGTTTATTTTTACTTGACATTAAATAATAAAATATTCATTAGTTATTGAGAGTTGTGGCATTTACATTTTTTTTCTTACATCTTACTTGCGAGTAGATCCTTAATTGTGTTATAATAATTGATAATCAATCATAGATTTATGAGACAAAGAGCTACAGAATTTATCCTGGTTCTTAAAAGCTAAAAATTAATATCAAAACATAATCGTGACAATATATAAAAATTGTGATATTTATAATATTTCAACTTTAAAGTAGTTTGTAATGTTTCATTCGCCACATCCATTATTTAGTATGTAAGCCATCCATATCACATGTGTTAGTTTCCTATTTTCTATAATTTATGCTCCAAGAGTAACAGCCCATAATACTAATTTTAGTAGGATACAAGAGTTTCCATGGTAATAATTGATTTTTTTCTTTAAAATATTTTATGTTTGACATTTAAAATAATATTTTAGGTAAAGAGTTAATTTTCTTTTTTTTAATTCAGTTTATCACCCCTCAGAACATTAATAATCATGTAGAATAGTATTTATTATTTAATCATCCATCCTGATCATAATTAATATATTTCATCATATTTAATAAGGTTTCTATTTAATCCACACTTAAAACCCCGTAATATTAAAATATCACATTAGCCTATTTAAGTATATTAATTGATGTAAGAGAGTTGCAATATTACTTAAGGTATTTCATATAATATATGTTTTCAAAATTAAGTCCATAAACAAATCCAAATTCAGTGTTGTGTTGTGCTTTCAAGAAGTTATGTGAACCCCAATGTAACAATGAAGAAACCATGTGCTGTGAACATTAACTCTCTTCCTTCTTCTGGCTGCTGACTCCATAGTGTTAACACCTAAATTCTTTTAAGGACACAGATCCTACTTAAATTCACCCCAGTAATGGCCTAGAGTTTTAAGTCCTAGGTTCATTTTGTAGGGACATTTTGCCTAGATTGTACCAAGTTAAATTCAAACCCTTTTTCTTTGTTTTAATCCCTAATTTCTGGTACTTGGCGAAGAATATCTGTAGCTGATTGGTAAGAACTGTCCAGTTTTCAACTTTACCTGAGAAGAGTATTATCTGCATAGACTATCAAAGAATTTTAATTGAAACAAATTTATTAATATTGAAATATTTGAATCAAGAATTTAATAAATAACATCAAGAGTAAATTTAAATTGATTTGAACTTTTATTTGGACTTTAGCTTCAGTGAAACCTTTTTGGCCATCTTGTTTTTGGACAACAATTGGTCTACTTGATACTCAAAACTATAATCATTGATAAATTATTTTCTCAACTTATTTGAACTAGATTGTTTACCGGCACGAGTTCCTCACCTGATGTTATAGAGACTTATGTGACCCCTGAGTTAGGCTGAAGGCAGAATATTAATCAGAACATTATAATTCAGAGAAGAGATATAGTAACTTGTAGGCCTAAATTTCATTTTCATATTCCCCAATTATTGTAATACTTTTGTAATCCCCTTTTTCTTTGATTTGAATTCGATAATTGTATTTTAAATAATAAATACTACTTCATTTGTATTGTAACAAGAGTTTTCTCATTTAATGAAGGTATAAAAGTAGAATAGGACTAGAAGCTAGGTACTTACCAGAGGTATATTCAGGTATCCAAACTACAAGCAATACTACATTTCTACTCACTACTCAATTATCTACAAAGACACTACGAATAAGATTCTAAAATAGACGAGTTAGTTTTATTTATTTTCATCAACATCATTGTTTTGGCGTTAAAAATATTTTAGGTTCATTAGATAGGAACGCCATCTTAACAACTGACAGAACAGAATAGCTTCCCTCATCGCATCGTTGCGAGATATCGAATCGAACGTAAATAGAGAATTTTACAAGCTGAATAAGCTCTTCAATTGATATTTGTTCATATTATTTTAATAATTCACTTACGTTTCACTACATGTTCATTGATTAAATTCAAATCAAATCCTACTTTGGCCATACCATTCTTTATAGGTTTATTTGAAATTTATTTTCCATCAAATGAACAAACTATTCCTCTGTTACCTAAATTATTAATTCTAAAATACGTAATATCTCGATGTTATTCTGAGAGATACGAAGGTACGAACTTCCGATACGAAGATATGGAGATACGTATGGTTATATTTAAAAATCTCTGTAGCGAATTTTATTGTCATTGAACACTCATTCCATTGTGGCTCAGTATACAAAAGACTAGCAAGATTAATAAAAGTTTAGTCGCACACCTATATTTAAACTGTTATAGTGCCGATCGCATGAAAGATACATATTTAATTTCCAAGAAAGAAGTTGTGTAGTAAACGATAAAATGTTCCATGAATAACTAAGCATCTGTGATAAACAATTAGTTGTTTGTATTGTATATTAAATATTCACAGAATATTCACATACTATCGGGAGTGCTGTGGTCTGATACATAAGGTCCAACATCATTGGATGGTGTTGTAATCGGATAAGCCGATTTGTAGGACTTAGGGACGAATACACCAACAATCCCCACGGAGGCCTACTATGCACTTTATAAAATCTCTCGTTGCGAGTAAGGAAATACATAAATGTGTTTAATATACAAAATATTTTCAATGAACTACCTTTATTTAAATGATTTTTTTACTTTAGTGTCGTCATTAGAGCTTTGAAGGTTATATAATACAAGTCTCAAATAGTAGTGGCTCATTCTTTGACCATTGTTTTCTATTTTGTGTCTTTCCAAGCCTGAGGTAGTTCATTAATTTTTTAAGCATAATTTTCTAAAACATTATAGGTGTTCTACACTCGATAATCATTCATTTATTTATAGAACCATTTGTATAGGATATGTAAATATATTTACAACATTCCCGGTTACAACATCTTATTCCCGGTTAATAAGATAAAAATAACAAAAATGGATTAAGCCTGTTTTTGTTAATTTAAATTTGATAATTTTAACTATAGCATGATTAAAATTTAACTTTTTATATCAATGGGTATAAAATAAAAAAAGTGTTTTACACCATTATTATTAAAGCACAGTCAGTAAAGTTGAAAAAAACAAACAAAAAACACGTTACAATTTGAATTTTTTAACTTTCAATGGTTAATTATAATAAATAACAGTGATAAAGTTATGATTAACGGCGTTTTAATATTGAAAAGTTTGTGGAGAATCTGAACATCATATTTTAGTAATAATATTTTCAAATAATGCCCCATAATGGTGAAAAATCAAGATTTTAAATGAAAGGGCCGAATTACGAGAAATATGAAATAAATACCCTGATGGCTACAATTTCCCTAATTGAAAATTGTTTAAATCATAGTTTCATCAAATTTTGTGTGTACTTTATACCCCTAAAATTTGTAACACAAACTCTATTTCACCCTGTGTATTAATTTTCAAATCGAGATTAATATGAGTATAAGTACTAGCATTGCAGTCGCATTGCGACAAAGCAATATTGAAGTGGGCATTAGCTTTGCCCTGCTCGTGTCAATCGTTCAATCCCTTGAGAACTCAATGATTTCTCCCTTATTCACTTATCTTATTCAGAAAACATGATAACTTAAAATGGAATTAATTTAATATTAAAATGTTCTTCTTTATTATTATTATTTTTTTATTGGGCTTATCATAATTGTTTGTGATTTAAATAAAACAATAAATTGACAAATAGGGAAGTATGAAAATTTAATTTAAAAATATTCCTGTTAACATTTATGTTGGGCGTAGTTCAACCTATAAAAGATGTTTTATTAAAATGTTTCGTGTTAAAAGAAATTTTGAAGAGGGTAATTTTGAAGATTTTTTAAGACCAATTTATTTGTGTGCTATACTGTAGCAAATATAATTAATATTTATGATAAAAAATTAATTCTAGATGCCTTACTAGTTTTACAGTTATCTAAAAACATGTATAATAACAGTTAACACCCTCGACTCTACTAGATTTACATCAATAATTTTTTGAAATTTGTTAAAAAGATATCCTTTTTCTACAATTATGTAAAAAAATTAAATTAATAGTTTGTAAATAAAAAAATAGTTTGTAACTGTAAAACTTTAATTTTTTGAATGTATTAAGTTTTTTTTAAGTATACAAGAAATACAAATCTCATTTTAACATCCTGTTACTGTTTTATTTTTATTTTATTCAAAGTAATTCAAGTTTTTTTAATTATTTTTATTTACTTTACGGTCTAATTCGCAAGGTGACGTCTAATTCTCAGTTTCCACCTCATACATATGGATCATTTCTCAGTTGACACGATGCAGCAGACGGTGTCTCGTAGAAATTTGATTAAACAATTCACCCTTGAACAAATTTGGAGTGGCAGAGATACAGTAAAATGTGAAGAGTTAAATATAAACCGGTTTTACTATACCATATTTCGAATGTGTTAAATATTGTAAATATTTTTTTTACTTATTGACATTATTAACTACAGTAAAAATACACTGTATTAAAAAAAAAAAAAAAAAAAAAAAAAAAAAAAAAAAAAAAACATAGTAAACATTTCACTCTTAATTTTCACGGAATGATATAAGTTTCTTTTATATAAAATTTTAACTTTAATTTCATTAACAGCATTTTTTATATGGTAGTTTTATATGGTATTTTTAGATAATATGTTTTGTAAATAAACAAATGAAACAAAAATATTTTTCTCGTTCACCATTTTACAGTAAGTTGAACCCTTACACCTCCACTCCACATGATTGATTGACGGGAACGTATTGACAGACAACAAATCGGTCGTCATGGCAACAACAGGTGTAATTGCTATCTAAAACTGTCTTGCGGTGAGCTAACAGATTTTCTTTGACGCCTAAATATTACAAATTATAAGGTATGTGATTGTGTTGATATATGAATAGAGAATTTCCAAAAAGAGTAGGTGCCAAACGGTTTTTTCTCGGAAAAAAGATTTTTGAGTAATTTGTTAATTATTTACTTTATCATTAGCATTATTGAAAAATATAAATCAGTTTAATTAATAAGTAATAAAAATATTTCGTATATCAAACACAAAAAGTGTATACAATTTAAACAAAAGTGCAAGTTTCATAAACAAGAGTGAAATTTCCTTTCCCTAAGTGCCACTATGCAGCTGTTGTAAAGCAAACAGTAGATGTATACTCTTCGATCTTATTTCATACTTACAGCCAAATTTTCCTCTGAAAGGAAAATTTTGTACGTACTTGTACAATACAGTAGAATCTTTTTGAGCTATCTTTCCTTTTTTACTCCTTGTAACCTAATGCAGCCTTTTGTCTTGTCAACTAGTTCTCATTCGGATATCACCTACTAAAATTAGTGATTCGGATATCATGAATGTGGATATGGAGCTTTAGGATTATATTAAAATGTACTCATAATTTAGTGAATTACATTCCATTATTATAAAAAATCGCATTTCATGCTTTTGGAACTTTCACTCTTTCTTAAAGTCACTCTTATATTTACTGTACATACATTTTCTTTAATATTGAAAATCATATTAATCACAATTTAACCTGATCCATAGACCTGGTCCATAGAGGCCCCCCCTAATGAAAATTTTATATGAGAAATAAATTACAAACATTTGTAGCCGTGCTTGGTCCCCCATCCCGTTTGCCATTGAAAGGCAAGAAAGGGTCGGACCTATTGTCACTGTCTGATTAGATGACCCAATAAACAGAGGTGGCGGCCTCGCAGGCTCTTCCATTGTGTGAACGGCATTCTCTCCCCCCCTCACCCGCTGATTTATATCACCCATTATCCCCATATGGACAAATCTACCCAGACCTCCGACTGAGGCGCCCAGCCACCGCAACACTTGTGGTCCTGATAATATTATGATCAGCACATAAACTGAACTGATTACAAATCGCTTGGCTGGACATTTTAACAAGAACGCTCTTTCGGTGGGATGTAGCACTAATATTGGATGTATTAAGAAGTACTTTTTAAAAGTCGGGTGGGTAGCAAACTTAGCTAACATAATCTCTAGAGGAAGTTTTAATAGTCCAACAATAATATTCGATATATTCTTAATCTTAATTTTTCTGCCGAATAACGGGTATTAAGATAGACTACAAATACATATAATAAAGGACAAATTCAATAACTGATTAGTTCACGTTATGTCAAAAATTTAATTGCTTTTATTGGTTTAAGAGTTTTGTTTAATATGACTACTAAATTGGAAAAAATTGTTTTTTTTTTACAAACATTAATGTTTACCTAAAGTATTGTTGGAATAAAAATCAATAAACCAAACAAATCCTTCTAAAATTCATCAGGAAAATATTTCTTTTAAATAAAAATATATTATCACTTCCTGTGTGATTTAGGGCGTAATTGTAGTTTATTTCACCTTAATATAAGCCTCAATCCGTATTATACGGTGGAGTTTTGTTTGATCAGAGGGGACGAAGAATCAATTAGCAGGATTAAACTTTCACGTGGAACTGTGATGCAGGAGGGAAACTCGTTAATGTCTGAATACAACCCCTCGAGTTCCGACCCCTAGCGATATTTCCAGTATGGGCCCTGAGGTCCTACCTCTCGTGACATATCCAGTGATGTCCTGAGTTCCAACCCCTAGTGACATATCCAGTGGGGGGCCTCAAGCTTCTACCCCTCGTGACATATTCAGCTTGTGGTTCTGAGTTCCGATGGCTAGTGACAGACTTGAGTTTCGACCTCTTGTGACAAAGCCAATGTCAAACCCTAGTTCCATATCTTGTGTTATATCCAATGTCGGGCCCTAGTTCTATCTCTTGTGACATATCCAGGACGGACCAATAACAAGCTCTATTTCCGACCTCTAACTTATCTAGTTTGTCATCCTGATTTTCTACCTCTACAGAAATTTTCCGTGTGGGTATCTGATAGACAACCCCTCGTGACATATTCTGTGTGGAGCCCTAAATCTAATAATCGACATAATCTTAATAGTCATCCTTCATGATATATTTAGTGTGAATTCTAAAATGAAATGGCATCTAGAGTGGGACCCTGAATTCCAACCCACGTGACATATTATTATGGTATATCTTGTTATAAGGCAGGATGTCTTAGTCACTACTGCAGTGGGCGGTAGCGAGTTAGACATCCTGCCTTGTAACAAGTTTTGGGATCATAACTATCGCCCTACTGAAGTAAATAATATGGGGCCATGAGTTTCAATCAAACATTGTAGAACTCTAAATTTTGACTTACCATGATATCATGACTTGACTATGATATCACGGCCTCAAGTTCTAATATATCATGACTTATTGAGGATCTAACATTCTTTCTGTCGCAACCATTGTGGGGCGCTGAGCTTTAATTTGACATCAATAACCTCCTTATATGCCAATAGTTTAATTTGGAAGTATTTTATAAAAAAAAGAAAAATTAAATATAAAAACTAGTACATTATATCTCCCTCTATTCTTTACTATTTGTATTTTAATTTATAAAGTTTATAACTCTAATAAAGTTTCTTTTTCTTTACCATAATTCCCATGACTTTTAAAAAAGTTAGTTAAAAAATATTTTTACATTGTAAGAATTATATATTTTTGTGTATACATATTCCATATACTTTTTTAATGACTATTTAAGTGCAATATAAGTATTAATGTTTTTTAATAATTTTGTATTTTTCACACTATTTATAATGGACATTGAATAATGATACAGCTTTTATTATGGGTTTTTAGTATCCTCCTGAACAACGTGAACATTTTCTTTATTCCATAAACTCTTATTAAGTAAGGGGATTTCCTACAGTGTAATTTTTATTGGTTACAATTATGTCCTCTAAAATAAGTTATAAAACACGTCATCATTTTTTTACGGCTCTTCCTATTTGTAATACTTTATAATAACGAAATAAATAAACAATGTTAATGATCAGTTTCTTTTAATTGAATTTACTTTTGACACACAGCTTCTCTTTGGAAGATTGATACATACCTATTGATTTCTCATACGAGAAGATTGATGATGATTTTCCAGATGGGGGAGCTCATCGCTTCCATTTCCTTCTTCCTTCCAGTGACCAGTGTGATCCGTCATCGGCTCACCTGACATCGAGGGGGGTGGGGGGAGTTCGGGGCTAATGGAGCTTGGCAGATCTAGAATTATGTAGGTAAAATATAAACTGAGTTAGGTCAGAGTTAGGCTTATCTATCGTAAAAAGTTTCTGTCCTCAAGAAACATCTATAATTTTAAAATCTATGATTCATGCTCTGATTATTTAGTCGTTGAAGAAAAGTTTGAAAAAAAATTACATTCTAATAAACTGTTTATATGAGCTCAGAACCTTGACCAAGCAATGGGGTTTTAAAACATTGTAGGTCTTCATAATTATTTTTTCCTTATACAATTTATAATTGTTGTGTTTAAAATAACGTATTTTACTATTCAATGTACGAGTATTAAATACTCTTATATCGCACAACAAACCCAAAGAGTGATATATTAATGACGTATATTATTGTGCTGTATATTATATGTACATACATAATTCATAATAATTTTACTACCTAGAAGTTTCTAAAAACAAAACTGGTATAGATCGTTTATACTGACGTTGGAGACCAATGTCAATATGGGGCCTATACCTGGCAAGAAGTAAAATCACTTATACCCCAATTCATTAATAAATGAAATCTACTTATGTAGCAGCCTGTAGGTATCAAATTGTTGGTACTATTATGCAGGAAAAGTTGCCTACTGTAGTAGACAGAAAATTATGCTACTTAAGTAGATTTTATTAATAACTTATTAAGGCTGTAAAAACAATTTCAAAATTACTGTAGATAATAGGAAAACCTTAAACCATATTATTTATTTAAAATAAAACTTCCTGTCTTAAACCATATTGTTTATTTAAAATAAAACTTCCTTTTAAAGATTATTTGAAATAAAACTTCCAAGAGCAAGTTCAAGTTGACGATCAACAATAATGCAATCGGAGTTCAGTAAACCTTTCATGTATTGACACCGTATCGTTCATAGTGACATTACAATAATACTACAAATAGTTTTAATGCATTTTCCATTTATCAGACTGTTATAAAAAATTCATCAAACTTTACTTTTTTAATAAAACATCAAAATCAATAAATAAATATTAATGCTTCAATTATTTTGTAAGAACTTTCAAAGCACCTGCTCACAATAATTAAGAATCTAATTACGTATGACTCTCTGTTAAAGAAAAAATCTAATTTTACAAAATCGAGCTTTTTTATTCAGAACTCAATCGTTGGGGGTGGAAGGGAAGATTCTTTGATCTCCCCAAGTGGAGGACTGAAGACATTTGTAGCGCGTAAACAGGGGTAACGAGTTGCCAGACATTTAATTAAATCCGATCTCAACATTGAACCCTCAGGAGTTCAGCCCTGGAGTTTATTGGAAACTCCGCGAAGCGTGTCTTTAATCATTGACACCCACTTATAATTACCTCTCATGTATTGCATAACATTGTGAAAACGTTTAGTACTGACTATGGAGTGCTTTTGTGCTAAGGTTCCACGGTAAACATCAGCAGTAAATATTTCATAATATTCTGCCATACTATCTAATGTTAAGAAGTCGTATTTGTGAAGTGTTTCACTTTTGACTATTATTATAATACTCTTATCATGTTTTTTCTTCAAAAATTAAGATGAATACAATTAAAAACTTTCAATTAAAGATATTGTTAAACTTTTGGCTTTACATCATTGTGTAATTCTCTAGTAAGTCTTACCATTTTTTCTGTATATCAAACACTCATCTACCTCTTAAAAAGCGCCTTCTAAATTGCTATCAATTATTTTTGAACGTTGTTACATCTAATGATCATTTATGGTATAATCTCATTCAAGCCACTTTAGCTTTACGTTATCATCTGGGTCCTGTAAAATTAAATGATGAATATCCTTTTTGGGATTAGTATTTAAATGACGAATCAAATGAAATCATATTAAATAAATTATACAAGCAAAGCTACGAACAAAATAAAATAAATATTTTCTTAGATTTTTATATCGTGGTAATTCAAAATAATAAACCTTTACTATTATAAAATGGCTGCCTGAATTAAAAACTATACCAAAATGTCGATAATGTATCACACTTTTTTGTTTTATTGAGCGCAGCGAGCGAAGCTCCTATACTACACTCTGGCTTTTTATTTACACGTACTCCTCCTGAACGGCTGGAGTGATCCTCACTAAATTTTGCTCGGTCATAGTAACCATCTATGGGAAGGTATAAATCTGAAATGGTCCAAATCGGGCATAAGGGTTCTGTCCTAAGACCTTTTAAAGTTACGATGGTATTTTAATAGGAGAAATATTTCATTTCGTTTGTTTACTGTGTGTTGATTATACAACTGTTGTAAGTATCAAACTTAACTGCAGACTGTTACTATCAGCTGTTTGTGAATACAGTAGTTTTACGTTAAATTGTTATTTTGCTTATTTTAGTGGTTTGTTTGCCTTTTTACGTGAATGAAATGCAAAGTTTACAGAGAGGAGGTGCAAATCTTGGACGATGCACCATTTAATATCTTGTAAACATATAATACCTTTTCGCAGCAAACCTGAATGGTAAAAAATTATTAGAGTATTGCAGACTTGTGGCAAGAAAGCGCAGCAAACAATCTAAATCTGGTGACGAGTGTGTGCAGCGAATGAGCCGACTTAAAGGGTGAGTGAGCTCAGCAAACGAACTAAATTGACGGCGAGTGAGCGTAGCGAACGAGCTCACTTTAATTACCTATGAAACATTTGCTTTTATTGATTAAAAAATAGTCGCTCCGCTCAATATTGCAGGCAGACAACTGCATTGTATACCTAGTAAATTTAAAATGCTCAAAACGAGAAAAATTGTATACAGATATATATAAACATTACAATGACCAATGGGAGTGTACATAATTGATATTTTAGAAATAAATTGTTATCTTCCTCAGCTCCTTATAGAAATTGTAATAATAGAATTATTTATTTCAATGAAATAATAACAATAAAGTTAGATATTAGTTTAATGTTTCGTTTTACGATATATTTAAGTTAAACATAAGTTTAATAGTGGGATATAATAATAATTACAAAATATTAACATTTTATGTGGTGTGTAGCTTGAATTGCAAAAAAATTTTATTTGACTGTAAAAATAATACAATATTAAGATGATTTCGTAGGGATTTTTTCAAGGATGATTGTTTATAAAATTACTTTACCATGTAACAAATATTTTAAAATAGAAATGATAAACTGAACTGCCTATATAAAAAATACAATAACATTTGTCTAAAATACTCAAAGGCGATGTTGAAAAGTTATTTAGCAACACTGAAAAACGTTTATGTTTCACGCAACAATGAGTGAACAAAGTAAACCCGTGGTTCAACTTTTGAAACGACTGTAGAAACCAAAACAAAGCGTCGCAAATCTCTCCGGTTTGAGGACGCAACATGTGGCAGTTCTCACCCCCGGTTGATATCGGGGGTGACGTCCCTTCAGGGACAATGACAAGGGGAATCTTGTTGTCGCTCGGGGGGAGTCTTTGTCTTGTAACGGTAGGAATTGCTTTTTAATAAGTCCTTTGAAAGTTAACTGCTTAGGGATGAATCTGTCATGATTGTTGAGTAACGTGCATTCTTACGCTGTACAGTTTGTGTCCAATCTTTGGCTCGTAAGGTGGTTTATTAAGCGGAAATTTGGGGTTAAAATAAAAAATAGTCCTCAAGAATTTAAGGAGAGAAGTAATAATTAAAAACAGTGGTAAAATACAATGTTTAAAAATGTTTATAAGTTAATAGACACTTTCAAAAAAAATATAATATTATGTTAGACTTCTTATAAATTAGGTAAAACTTAGTTGTTATTGATAGGGTTATATCCATTAAGAATGTCAAAGGGATTAAGTATCCCAGGAATGGTTTTTCTTCAAATCAAATTGCTGATAAGCCTAAAGATTTACATTCATAAACCATCTTAAATGTTTATCGCATTGACCACATTCTTTAAAATGTATTATTGGTTTGTGTAGACGTTTTGTTACCGAGTACCAGCATCTCAATTCTTAACACCTCGATAAAGCCAAGTATTCTTCTGAGGCATGCGGACAATCTTATCTTTGAAACATGCCTTCGCTCAGATACCAGGGCCTACGCCCCAAAGCATTCCACAAGTCCACGTCTTGTGAGAAACTGAGAGATGTTTCAAACCCTGGAATTCAATGATTCTCCTCCGAATATTGGTGTTTCGCATTTTAGAATAACAAGTAGATGTTCCTTGTCGATTACAATTTTACCTCCCAGCTCCAATTATAGGTTAGGTTCAGGTATGAGTAGTGGTTATTGACATCTAATTTGAACCATGCATATGCATGTTAAGTACGTCATTTCTACATGATAAATCCAGATAAGTTATACGATTTTTATGTGGTTTAACATTTATGTTTAATAAAATGGTTAGGATAAGTTGAATAAAATTTCCTTTCTTATTACATCGTTATCATGCATCATAATTAGTAAAATTTACATTAAAAAGAATTTCGTTACAATTACAATTTAGGTAGGTTTTAGTTTAACTTATATTCTAAAATATTCCTTAAAGTCAGGCAGGGTGATAATTGAATCTTTTGAAGGAGAAACTGAAAGACTCTCTTTGTCGGCGGAGGGCTTTCAGGGCTTATACATGATTGATAGACCTCGAAAGGCTTTTCCTTTTTAAACGCAACCCACAGTATTTTCAGTATTCGAAGTTAAACTGATAATTTAATAGCTAAGCATTTTAAGTGCACAAAATTTCTAAATTAGTTGTACTGGGTGACTAGTGTTAAGAGTTAAAAATCTAGGTTAAACTACTTGGTATGGGTTACAAAAATAAACACTTTTAAAATTTGTATACTCGGAAAACACGCCAAATAAATTTAAGTTTTTTTCTGGAAATGAACATTGATGTTATAAAGGTATATGACAGATATAAACTTAATGCAGCAGTTTTTTACTATAGTAAAACTTATTAATTAAAATAAAAATGGCAAATAGAAGGTTAAGTTTAGAATTTTGAAAACTGTTAATACGATATTTCCTTAATTGGTTTGTTTTTGACACAGATACAATTCCTAAATCTTTTGTACAATTCAGGGACACCCTGTATAATGTTATTATTTACCTTATAAATTATTATCTAAAATATCGCTTAAATTATTAAACTGTACTAATTTATAGTATTGAGGATTCCCATATATAGGAAATTTATTAAAAATAATGAAATATTTTTCAGGAGTAACAATGGTCTTATAGTTAATCATTAGTTTTTAAGTTAAGGAGTTTTATAAAAACACGTTTGTAGAAATCAATAAAAATAGTACATTGCATGTTAAAATACAGCTCTTAATGAACAATAAACATTAAATCATTTGATGTTAATAAAATATTATGTTGTTTCAGTTTGTAACATATGGTGCAGAGCACCACTCTCCCTTAATTAACGTGTAGCTTTCTTTCAGCCATGATATAAGTTGCTAACAATTAAATACTACTATTTTGACCGAAGTACAATAGTTTTATTTTTATTAGATTATTCACAATAATTTACTTAAATTAGTACAAAATTAGAAAGTAGGGATCATGTTTAGGATGTAGCAAAATGTTCGCAAATAATAATAGGTCTAAAATTTAGATAC